>PITA01028184.1:0-19770 GCA_004023965.1 Spilogale gracilis
AGCTGTAGGGAATGTCTGCATCGGAAGTGTTCCGCTGAAGATAACTTGGTGATCACCGTCATTTTACTCTCCAGGGGACAGTCCTGCCTGCTTGAGGCAGCTGGGATGGCCCATGGCTGCTCAGTTATGACAGCACCTCTCTGGGGGATGTGACGCCTCATCTGTTCCTTCCCCAAGGCTCCCTTCCCTCCGCAAGCATTCTGACATTCTGCCCAGGATCTGCGGAGATGAACCAGGCTAGATGAAGCTGAGCAGGGGGAACGGCAATGTAGACATAGAGGGTTGAGAGGTGGGAGTTCTGGATACCTCTCCAGAAGATGGCAGGCTGGACCTGAGCCACAGGGCTGAGCAGGTTGGGCTGGAGGATGAATAGAGAGAACAACAGCATGTGCAAAGGCACTGGGCATGTCCTGGTTGGCCGTGGATCCCAGGGTCTCGTCACCAGCATTCAAAGCCTTGCTCTGCCGCTTACAAGATGTGCACCCTTGGCCACAAGAGTTCTCTGTGTGCCTCAGCTTCCCCGCTTGAAAGCAGGAAGGGAGCAGAGAGCGGTGCAACGCACCTGTGCGTGTTGCTGGGAGAGAGATGTGTGTACAAGGCTTTGAGCGGGACCTGCAAGTATGAGTTAAGATTATTATCCTGGGAATCGTCTGGAGAGCCCTCTCTGACATTTAGGCCCCTCCCCACCCCCCAAGGGGGACATAGCAACATGAATGCAAATCCAGGACAGGCAAACACAGGTCTCAAAGCCTGTTAGTGATGACCTTCTAATTGGCTTTGGAAAGGAGGGTTTCTCACTGCCTGCTCAGACTCTGGAAGCTTCTGGGTGACAAGCTGTTGTCAGATGCTTCTAACAAGCCTGGGGGGTGAGTAGGCCAAAGTGCCACCCGGGCCGGGTCTGGGATAATTGGGCCCTTGGCTAAGGCGCCCACGCGGGACCCTGATGTACCTTCCCCCACTCTGAGCCTAAGGGTGGTGGGCGCAGGTATTGGCTGCCATTCCCCGCCAGCAGCAGAGTGCCTTAGTCAGCCCCAAAGCTCTAGTGTCTGGGCCCAGCCCGCCCACTGCAGGCGACCCTGGGACAGGTGACGGGGGAGCTGAGCCACCACTTCTCCCAGGAAGTGTCTTTCCCTAGAGGAGCCCCCCCCCCCCCACGTGCGTTCTGGCAGCCGTAGGAGGAACCCAGGCCACACTTGCCTCTGTCTCTCGAGCTAATAAGCAGCTGTTGCCTCCCTATGCTCCAGATGGATCCCAGCGTTGCGTGCGCCCAAAGATTTCTACTAATTAAAATCAGGCTTTGACATTTGGGGGTTTTTGCTGAAGACAGGAGATCACGCTCTGCCGTCAGCGAGGAACTGAAGCGTCGGATTCTGCCTTAAACCCAGGGCCCCAGACAGCTGGGCATTAGGACTCCAGACATTCGCATGCTTTTGTTTATTTACTGAACTCATTGGTACTCTTCTCCACATTCCAGAGAGGATTTGAAGGGGTCAAAGAACAAGCTGGCCTTGGTAGAGGAAAAAACCACAATAAACAAAATCCAGCACACGCGTGATTCCCGGAGTCAGCAAGGACCATGTATGGGTCCTGCTTCGTTGCTTTCTCGCCCTGTGTCCTCAGGCAAGTCATTCCCCACCCTGAGCCTTGGAGTCTTCTTCATCTGTGCAATGGGTGCCTGCAGAGCCCTGAGCGTGAGGGTCTAGGGAAGGCGAGATGAGGTCCTGAGATAAAATACCTTTGTGGCTTGGTTGATGTTTCCAGGGTAGGCTTGTCTCAACTGGTTCACAGAGCACGAACAGAAAAGTTAAGTCAGAGGGAAGCAGCAGGGCAGGGCTGCCTACTTTTGTCCAGCCTGGGAGCTACACCTGCCCCTCCTCCCCTGTCCGGGGGCCCTGGGAAGACTTGAGAGGTTTGGGGCTGGGCTTGTGGCCCGCAGGATCCTAAGGCTGGGACACAGGCAGATGGAGGAGCAGGGAGCCAGCTCAGGAAACCTGATGGGGGTGGGGGTGGGGTGGAGGAGGACCCGTCCCTGCCCTTGCGGGGGTGGGAGGGCATGACCTCCTTCCCCTGCAGGAACAGCCGCCTGTGGGCCCCAGATGTCACCTGCAGCCTGTCAGTGAGAATGGAAGGCTCTTGTGTCCTGTTAGGACCCACCTCCATGAGGGTTCTCACTTAGCTGTCACATCAGTCTAGCCCATTTAGCACAGGGGGACACTGAGGCTCCCAGGGGTGAGGGCGTGGGAATCACCAGGTTTGCAGAAAGTCTTTCTGGACACAGTGTGTGCAGTGCCCCAAAGGAAGGGCTCTGGGCAGAAAAACAGCAAAGGGGACCAGGCGAGACCTGCGTGAGGACATGGGATTCCTCTCTTGGGGAACCGGTGGCTCCCAGCCTCATCCCTCCTGCAAGTGGTCGTCCCTGAGCCCCCAGAAGCTGGGACCGGAGCCTGATATCAACACTTACGACTATATCTTTTAAAAGCCTCCTCCTCTGAACAATAATCAATTAAAACCATTCAAAAATACATATTAATTATTAACATATGCAATTAACATGGATTTATAAGTCATGCCATACAGACTGAATGCATCTTCAATGAGGAAAATTTGGGGGCAAATCTCACAGTAAGAAACACAGTTGAATTACCCCCAGAGATAATGCTGGCTGAGCATTTTGACGTAGGTCCTCCCCGGCTTTCTCCAGGTGTGAATGTGAGCATGGCCCACCGGGAATTCAGGGTCAGAGGCAGGAATCCTGCAAGAGAGCCTGCAGCCTGAACGGGGCTATTCTGGGGGCACAGGGCCCATGCTGCTCTCCTACCCAAACACTCAGTGGCTCACCGCTGCTCTTAGCCCCAGCCCTGGACGCAGCTCCTCCCTGCTCTGGCTGTCCTCCTTCCCCTTCTCCCTGCCCTTCCAGCCTCCTTGTTTCTCCTTGAATGCCCCAACGTCTTCCCTGCTGTTCCCAGTGCCCAGGATACCTGCACCCTCTGCTCCCTCTCTGTCCTGACTTAGAGGGCTGCACACACTAGGGAAGGCGTTTCTAGATGCCCCTGGCTAAAGGAGAGCTCACTCCTGCCTGCCTCTGTGCAGCAACCTGTCCTATGAGGTACATGTCGCATCAATCCTTAGAGACGTGCTCCTCTGGTCTCTTAGGAGTTTTCTCTGCCATAGCCTGCTTGTGCTGGTGAAGCAGGCACCATGCCCAGTGGGTAGGGCCCTGTCTTCACAGTGCCTGGGGCCAGCAGGGGATTTATAAATATCTGAGTATTAAAGGAGGGGCGACCACAATGGCTAAAGGACATAGAGACATCGAGTCACAAGCCTATGCATATGTTTACAGAATACGTTTTCCGAACCCTGTTATTGACATGTAATACACATTTGGAAAAGCACGCATTCCTAAGTGTGCTGCTGATACCCACCCGTGTACCCAGCACCCAGATCCAGAAATAAAACATCAGCGCCTCAAAAGCCTCCCTCACGCCTCCCAGCCTCTGTCCTTCGCTGCAACGGTCCCCGCCTCTTCGCTGTAGCTCCGATGCCGGTGGGAATGTCTCGGGCTCAGCAGCTCCCAAGGCTGCTTGGCAACATCCGAGGCTGAACCTAAGCCCCCGTATGACCCGGCCAACCTGCTCCTCGGTATAGACGCGGTGGAAATGTGCACAGCCGCTCCCCCCAAGGAGCAAAGATACGTTCTGGGAGGTTTGTGATCGCCTCCAGCTGGAAACCACCCATCCGTCCATCACACGCAACATGGGACGGGTGCGTAAACTTGCGATATTCACATGGCGGCATCTTCCTAGCAACGGGAATGAAATCGCCCAGACATGGGCCACGTGGCAAAGGATCTCAAACTGTTGAGTGGAAGGCGCCAGACAGAAAAGGGAACATGCTCTGTGATGACATTTAGACACAAGGCAAAGCAGGAGAAGGAACCTGATGGCACCAGAGTTTTGTTTTGTTTTGTTTTTTACTCTTTCTTTTTCTCCCGCCTTTCCCCCCTCCCTCTGTCCTTCCAAATTTTGGATCTCTCTTTCTATACACATGCGGGTGTGTGCGTGTGCACACACTCAGAGCCTTTTCTATGCATCGGGAAATAATACCCTTCAACATGATGTTGTCACGGGAAGGGTCACAAGGCGTTTGTACCTAGTAAAAGTTGTTAAGCATTAATACTTTTGAGGATCCATTACATTTTTCAAAAGTGAGAGCGGCTTCGAGGTCGCTGTCAGACTCAGGTTGTCAGGGGGCTTGTTGGGTTGGAGCAGGGCTGGGAGGGCTGGTGGCAGCGATTACGGGACCCAAAGTACATGACAGGCTCCAACAGGTGGGTGCACTCATTGGAGAAGAAGCGTGTGGACGCCATCCAAGTCCCAGGAGAAGGAAGGGGTGAGATTTGATCATTCAAACGAGGTGTCTATGTCCTCCTAATGGCTACAAACTCTCGGTTATCTGCGTCGGTTCAGGCTTATGTGACCAAATCTCAGCTGTTGATTTGTTTAAGCATGAGGCCTCAAGGGCCAGGCTCTACCAGGTACTAGTGATTGATCATAGGCAATTTATTTCCTCTTGGAGCCTCAGTTTCCCCCTCTGTAAAATAAGTTCAAAACTTGCATGTGGCACATTCGGCCGCTGCAAGAATTGAGTAGTTTCTTGTAAAGCACTTGTAAGTGCCCAGGACACAGCCAGCATTCGAGAAGTGTTTTTCCATCCTGGCCAGGTGGCTTAAAAATGTTTTCCATTTTATTAGTCAGCGTTTGCCATGGTGATGTTGGGTAACAAGCCCCCTGAAGTCCTCACCGCCTTTCGACAGCGAGGATGATCCGCTACTCTGGGCTGGGGGTGGGTTCACGTCTGCTCTGCGGGTCTTTCCTTCTCTGAGGAGCAGTAGCCACCTGAGGTTACTTGTGAGCGTGGTGGGCAGGACAGTGAGGGAGGGCTGGGAAGCACTGGGTGCCTCCTAGGGCCATCGACGGCACCCCGAGCACCTGCCACTCCCGCCCATGTCCCAGGGCACAAAGCCATCATCATGACCAAGCCTGGAGTCCATGAAGCAGAGTTGCGGACTCTGCTCACAGGGAACCGTGGCCAGTGTGGGGTGAGGGTAGGGAGACTGCAAAACTGACACAATTTCCCCACTCCCATATAACCCTGGGATAGAGTCCCTCGCACAGAGCATTCCCGCCGCCGGCTGATTAAATTCCTGGGACGTTCATACCCGGTGGAATGTGAGCATTGCCCTCCAGAAAGACTGAACAAACTTTACCCCTCCTAGAAGTGCGTGAACCTGACCCACAGCTGCAGCCCATACACGGGAAATCATCTTTTCCATCTCAGCTAAGTTGACAGATAAAAATAATGCCCCTGACGATGGTAGTGTCTTCATCGCCATAGATCCCTGATTTGGATTGTTGTGGGGGGTCTACTTTGGGGAGTCAGAAGGGCCTTGCACAGGTGTGACCACACTCATCACGTCCCTCCTCACCCTGTCCACCCTGTGCCGTGGGCAAATGAGTCTGCCCTTGGCCTAGGGGCTTGGCTGCGGGGCCTAGGCTGGTCCCTGGAACCCGCCTTGCCCGCATGGCCGCTTACACGTGCTCCGGTGGTTCGCTCCGCCCATCCCCTACCTTGCTCCTCCCATCCTTCGCTCCGCCCATCCCCTACCTTGCTCCTCCCATCCTTCGCTCCGCCCATCCCCTACCTTGCTCCTCCCATCCTTCGCCCCGCCCATCCCCTACCTTGCTCCTCCCATCCTTCGCCCCGCCCATCCCCTACCTTGCTCCTCCCATCCGCGGTGGAGCAGCGCGTCTTGGGAGCCGTACCCTTCCTCCTGGATTCTGAAATGAGAAGACACATGGAGCCCCTTTCAGTTGAACTGCGGCATTTCCCAAAAAAGAGCAAGAAAGAATGTTTGTTGCTGCAAACAAGCAAGATATTAGGATTGTTGGTTATTGCAGAAAAACCTGCCAAGACAATATGTGATTGGATGGACATTGACCCCTCAGTGGGGACCCGAAGGGTCAGGTTTTACAGGCGAAAGGGCCTGGATGATATTAAGCAAGGTACTTCCTCAGCTTGGGCTCCTGTGTGCAGGAGGCAGAGGATGGGAGAGAGGCCTTAGGGACCGCTCTGGCAGGGGTGAGGGGAGCAGGGTGGGGCAGCAGGGAGGCGGGGCTCTGAGGGAGCCCCAGAGCTGGGAGGGTGCAGAGGCTGCTGGGATTGAGGCAGGGGGCCACCCTTTCCACCTGAGGGGATGCCCTGGGGTGGCGGGGGGGAGGAGCCGCCCCTGGGAGCTCTCGGCAGCTGGAGGAGGGAAAGCCTCGCAGCTGGTGGGAGGTCTGGCGGCTGAACCGCTCGCTCCGCTCATCGATCACGGTCAGTGCTGGGGCTGGACGTACATTACTGACCGTGATCGCCAGGGCCCTGCGGGGTTGGCGTGGACATCCCACAGGGAGGTGCCGGATTTGCCGGGGTCACACCTGGCTGGGAGGCAGGGTCACACCTCTCTCCGGAGGGGGCGCCCAAAGGCATCGTGCGTGGGCCGGTAATAACCGCGCACAGTGTCGGGGCGGCGCCCCACACCAGAGGCTGACGGATCTGACTATTGTGTTTTAGCCTGCTGTCTTTTTTTGTGCCAGAAGATTTTAGTCTTCTGAGAGGGAAGCAATTTAGAAAATGATTCAGCAAACAGTTTGGCAGCTGTTTCCTTGGGCTGCTGGGTCCGTAGAACGTGCTTTGTCTTTAGAATTGATCAAATCGGGTTGGAGTCCCAGCTCTGCCCCTACCCCACCCCCAGCTGTGGGACCCCGGTGCGGGGGGTGGGGGGGGTGGTCCTGCCGCCTCTCCACTCCCCAGGGCTGGGGTGAGACGACTCCCTCCTCCCGGGGAAGAGGTTGGGAGGATGAGGTAAGGCAGTGGGTTTGTGGATTGTCGAGTTCTTGTGGGTCAGGGATGTGCTTCAGCCCTGGGCCCCGGGACATGGAGGGGACAGGGTGGGGTCTTCAACTCCGAAGAGGCCCCAGCCCAGCGGGGAGCAGGCCAAATGACCAGCCGTCCGGAGGCTGCCCCAAGGACGCCACCATGCAGGGAGACGAAGGGCGAGGGCCAGCTGTCGGGGACGGGCATGGGAGCTGGGTTTTGAACATCAAATAGGGGCTCACCAGGGGGCCAAGAGGGAGCCCGGGGAGAGCATGTGCAGAGCTGGAAGCGCATGGGCCCAGGTCAGCAAGCAAATGTAGCAAGAGGGTAGCCTGAAACATGCATTTGGCTCTGTGCTCTGGATCTCTGACCCCCCCCCCCAATTTTCTCTGGGTTCTTAGACAGAAAGCCCTGAGGCACAGCACGCACGTGGTTCCTGGCAACAGGGCTGAGAAGAGGGGGATCGGGAGGCCCACCCCCACTTGGAGCAGAGCCAGAGGGGTCCCACCCTGGGCTGGGTGGGGAAGGCAGGTGAGGTGTGGCCCCAAGCGGGCCGGAATGATGCAGGGAGGTGTGGGGTCACGTGGAAAGGGCACGGTCAGCATCTGTGAGGGGTCGGACCTCCACCTCGGCCAGCACCCAGGCCCCATCGGCACGGGCACTGATGCCTTCCGGCCTTCACACCAGTGGCAGGCCCACGGGGACACGCCATCTCGGTGGCCTGGGCCCTCGTGAGATCCTGCAGAGAGAGGAGGGGCACCTTCTTGGGCAGGGTGTGGCAGGGAAACTGAGGGCCAGCCTTTGTGAGACCCTCCCCAATGTAAAGGGTGTGGAGGGAGTGAGCAGAGATGAGGCGAGGTTGGCGGGGGCCCGGTTATCCAGAGGGACCTGAGCCTGGTCAACCTCAATGCTGCGCAGAGTTACCACAGACCCCCAAGCCAGGACAAGATGGGGTCACGGTGTTTTTGAAGGCTGATCTCGGCTGCTCTGTGGAGGACGGACAGAGCCCACGGCCTCAGGTACTTGCAATGAGGTCTGAGCTTGGACCAAGGACCTGGGAGAGGAGAGGAGCAGCTGGACCCCAGAGCTCCGGGCCACATAGCCGTGCAGGCCGTTTATTCACTCAAGGGACATTCATGAAGGGTCCAGCGTGTCCCAGGGAAGATCTGCACAAGAGACGTGGTCTCGGCTCATTTGAAGCTTGTGGTCTGATAAAGCAGATAGAAAGCAGGAGGACACAGAAACAGAATACATAAGGTGATTGCAAATTGTGGACAATGCTAGTCACGTTGTTGCACTCACAGCAGGGAAAAGGGAGAGGAGAGGGATGCAGAGCGGAAGACTGGGGAGAGCCATGTGAGAGAATGTGGGGCTGGGGACACCCCCGGAGGGAGCGTTTCTGGGCTGGGAGCACACCCCAAGGGGAGGCACTGCTCCCAGCACTATGTAAAAGCAACTTATTTAATCTTTACGACAACCTGAAGACATACTCCAATATGCCCATTTTATAGATTGTGAAAACTGAGGCCTGAAAATGCTGAGTCACACACGAAGAAGCCACAGGACCGAGCTTATGAACCCAGTGGTTCCTTTGGCACTTCGCTGCCCTGTAGGGAGCACCCAGGAGTCTGGGGTGGGAGTCAGGTGTGGGGCAAGTGTTATGAGCAGAAGGTCCTGGGTGGGGACCGCTCCCCTCAGCATCTTCCTCTAACAGCCCTTTATTCTGGACTTTATTCTGGTTTCCTGCCCTCCCCTCTAGTCTTCTAAGGAAGGCCTGATCTTAGCATCTCGTGGGGTGGGGATGATCTGCTCTGTGGGCTTTGGTCTGTTTGGGTGCTTCTAGGAACATCTTGAATGCAGGACTTGGTTTTTGGATGCTGTGTAAATGATGGCCCGCACAGCATTCGCCTTCCTGTGGCTGGCCCAAGGAGGCGTGTTTCCTTGGGGACGATGAGATGACATTCTTCTCCAGCCTGAGAACAGGGAACAGCAGTGGCCTCCCACCAGGCTCGCCCTCCCCTGGAGAATGGCCCGGGGTTAAATGCCAGGCTCAGCCCTGGACTCAGACCTTTAAGACCAGAGCAGATATCCAGTGCCGGAGCCCAGCGGACCCAAGACACTCTCCATGGATGATGCTGGAAATGCCAACCTTCGTCCCAGAGGCTGACGCCTCCTTCACTCAGAGAGTCAGGGCAAGCCGGAGACATGCACCTGGTCACGAGCCCCTGTCCAGACTCTGGGAAAGGGGCCAGGCCATCCTCCACCCCTGCCTTGTTCCTGAGGGGTCGATAATTTTTGGATTCTAACAGGTTACATGGGCCTGGAGTTTGGGGTTGAATGTGCAGTTAGTGGAAGGGGGTGAGGCGAACAGAGGGCCGCGGAAAAGCTGGAGAATGTCCGCGGAGCACCCGCGGCGATCCAGGTTCTGTGCCCAGCGCTGGAAGCGGTTCTGGCCTCGAGGAGTTTCCAGACCGGGGAAGGGCCAGATCCGAGCAAAGCAGTTTATCTCCGTACAGTGTGTTCTGCGACACAGACATTCTCAGGGTGTCTCGAGAGCATAAAAAAGGGCAAAGAATTGCAGCAGGCTGTTTGAGAACATGTAGCCACGGGCTTTCGGACTGGGCCATAAATGGGCACATAGAACACGTGACCAGAAGCCAGCACGCACCTGCATGAAGTACACAGAGCGGCTGCTTCCCCCCGTGAAACAGCAGGCAGAGCGAGTTTGCCGTCCTTCAGAGAAGCACGGAAGGGCAGCTCTCGCTCTCCCAGCTAAACGGGCCCAGAGAATGGAGCCCCAATGCAGGGCAGTGGGAGCTGTTGCCCGAGGGCTTTGGGAGGTTGTAGGGAGGTCACTAAAGAGGGGTTGAGTATTTTCAAAAGAAGCCCCGGAAATCTGAGCGGGGGTCCCCTGGGTCTTTAGGTGAACACTCAGGGGGACCGTGCCAGGCAAGATTCCACGAGGCGAGGGTGCAGGGAGCCGCATGCGGGCTCGGGAGGGCACAGCGCTGGCAGAGAGCATTGCCACCTGCCCGAGGGGATCAGCCTCACCAAATACCCCGGGCGGGCCGTGGAGGCTCCGGCAAGGCAACACCGTAGGTCCTGGATAAGGACGACTCCAGACCCTTCCTGACAAAGCCGGAAAGAGACACTTGAGAACATCAAGGAGAAACACACACGTATATGCCACGTCTTCCAGAATGAAACCCCACACATTTCACCGGTGTTAAAAATAATCCACACTGTGAACAGCATGGCAGTGGTGATGTCTAGCTCGTAATAAAAAGTCACCTAGACAGCTGCACGGCCACACTGGGGTCTCTCTGCGATGCACTGTCCCCCGGCAGCAACAGGAGGGACCTGTGCATACACACAGCATGAGGCTCAAAACCTGACGCTAAGCGAAGGAGTCCAGACACAGAATACGGACATGAGAGATGCCGTTACATAAAGCGCTAGGGCAGGCGAAACTCAGCTCTGGGGATAGAGGTCGGCGCGGCGCTTCCCTCTGGGGCTGACCAGGGATTGACCCACAAGGCCACAAGGGAACAACGCGATAGAGACGCTTCGTCTCTTAACAGACCTCTGGCTTCATCAGCTGTATCTGTTTGTTAAAGTCAATCGTATTTCAGATCTGTGTCTTTTACCAAATGTAAATTACGCTCCCATAAGAAACCGATATGGACCCAAAGGGTCTGCCAGCTGAAGCAAGGTTTGCTGGCCAGTGAGCATCAGGGCAGAGGCAGGGAGATGTCAGGGGAACGTGTGTTCTGCGGACGTTGAATTATCATGTTGGGCCGGACGACTGAGAAGTTTGATTGGGGGATGATCTAGTTGAATGAGCTTGCAGCTTGGGGTGGAGCTCTGCCCGCGGGCACAGGGGCAGCGAGTGGCCGTCAGGCGCCTCTGGGATTTGAATCCTGGTTGTCTGGGGGTCTCCACACATGCTGCTCCTTCCTGCTCCCGGGGCCCTGGGCCTCCAGATCGTGTGGCAGGGCCTTCTCCTTACTCAGTTCTCGAAGGAGACTCCAATGTAGACTTGAGCATTCCATGTGAAGTGCCCAGCTCAGTCCCCCCGGCTTCCCGGTGCATCCCCCTTTTCTTGTCTCCACAACCCTTTTTTTTTATTAAGTTATCCTATCTAGTTTCCGTGTGTAGTACGTGCCTTCCCTGTTAGATTATAAATTCCAGGAAAGAAGAGACCTCACTTAACCTACTCTTGTACCCCCGAATACCCACAGACTGAACAACCAGGTGAATGAATGATGACTATCACTGCTTTCTAAGAGCCTGCGATTTCCTGCGTTTGCATTTTCCTTGGGCATTTAAGCAGTTTCTAGTTTTCACTGCTACACATACTGTGGCCATCCGTCATAGGAGCACATTTGTGCATTTTTTTTCAAGTTATGATTGCGTGTGCCCAGTGGAGACAGAGAGCGGTTGTAAGAAATTATTGAGATGAAAAATGTTCATGATGGTTCTTATCCCTAAGGAGCCTCCCATTTTCAAGCACCTGTCCTGCCGATGCTCCACGGGCGAGCTTTGCCTCTGTCTTCGCTGCCACCTTCCCTGCCGGCTCTTGGACTCAGAACAGGGTGTCTCTGATATGTACGCAGAGTGATATTACCTGCAAGAAGCAGGAGGCTCTCCAACAGGCAGTTGGCTCCCCTTAACTCTTTGGACACAAGAGCCAAGAGTTCATGTCCCTGGATGTGAAGTTGGGGTCCCAGCAGAGATGAATGGGGGTGGTGACCAGCAGCCTGCCCCCGAGCTGTGGCTTTGCCCCTGAGCACGTGTGGCTCAGTGAGCTGCTGCCCCCTCTGCACCTTTGTCCCTGCATCAGCAAAATGGGGGTGACAATGGCCACCACTTTCAACGGTAGAGGACCAAATGTAATGATGGAAAGCGCCCGAGGCCGGCATGCTTGGCATGTCCTCCAAAAGGTGACTTTTGAGCTCATGCTGCCGAGTATCTGTGACGATGGGTGTTGGTCCCTGGAGCCACTCCTCACAGCCCGCCCTTCTGTATCCACCCTGTACATCGATGGGGTCCATCGGCCCTGGGAGAGCAGCCGAAAGGTCCTTAGAAGGGCTGACACCGCCAGGGCACCTTACTCCAATTACAACGCCAGGATGGCTGTGACCGTCAGGTACCGGATAGCCTTCCTCACTTGTTCATCTGGGCGCCAACACTGTCCGGAGCCTGGGCCCATCCGGCCAGGGAGGAGACAAAGGATACCAGGCCACGGGTGCTGCCCCCACCCAGAGCTCGGCAGGGCGTGCTCGGCAAGCAAGGGCTGGCTCCTCTCTGTGGAGGAGTTATTTCTCTCTAATGATTTCCCCGAGTTAATTTACATCACTCACACTTACAGTTTGCTGTGTTATATTCCTGAGTCGCAGAGACGCTGCAGGGGCCCGCGCGTGGCTCGCTGAGACTTGAAAGCGTGGCAAAGACAGGTGAATGCGACAGGGATGTGGGCTCAGTCCACAGCCGCGGACCCATAGGAAGGCGTGGCTGTGTGGGTCCTGTGGAGAGAATCTGCCCGCACGCCAACTTTGCACAAGCAGCCCGAACACAAAAGCATGCATCCATGCATTCAAGTCGGATAAGTTCAAATATCTAAAAAATCAATCTCACCGCCCCAGTGAGCTCTCATTCCCAGGGCTGGAGAAAGTACGTTACGAAACTCTGCAAACCAGCAGCCTGGGGCTGAAGATTTTTCTTCTTAAAAAAAAAAAAAAAAAAAAAAGTAGGGATCCCTCTGGCAAAGGACTGGAGTTTGAACAAGCACAAAACCAGGCCTGCCACGGCACAATTGAATAATTTTACTAATAAAGGCTGAAACGAGACCAAAACTGCATCATTGAAAGCAGCCGTCTCTACAGCAAAGTGGAGGGAGCCACGTTATTGCTGCTTTTAATAACCGCACACTTAAGGCCAAATATCAGGCTCAGAGAGAAAAGCAGAGGAGCTACTGGCAAAACTGTGCATCAGATGACATTCCGGGCCAGTGCCTCGTGGCAAGGACAGTCCACGTGTAAGGGGCGGGCCCTGCGTGTGCACCTGCGAGCAGATACTTCTCTTCACCCAGGAAAATCTGCCGCTGCGAAGAGGATGAATCAGCTCCCGGTGGGGCTGGTGCAGATGATGGGGGTTTTGAAGAAAGTCCCAGTAATCAGGGCCGGCATTCACTGAGCACGAGCTGGGGCCTGGAAGTGCTGGCAACAAGAATTAGGCAAGCCTGACTTTTATTTGTTTATTTTTTAATGACACGAATTTATTTACTTAACGGAAGATACCTGTATTATCCACATGTTATAGCTGGCAAGCCCGGGCCCCTGCCGGTGAGCTGGCCGGTCCTAGGACACAGCTAGCTGGCCGTGGGGAGGCACAGGCTGACACCTTCCCGCCGTCCGAGGGAATTCACTGGTGCCAGACTCTCCCACGGGAGCTTTGAACACACAACCGACAGAAGACTTTTCTTCTTGATGCGGATGAAGTGAGGAAATGCAGTTCCTAAGATTTCAGGTGGCTCATTCAAGTACCTGGAGGCTCCGTTTAGTATCTACGTAGTGTCACGAAGAGCCCAGCTCTGTCACTCTAGGAGAGGAAGGTCACAGACGCCGTCGAAAGACCAACCGTAGTGAGCACTTCTGGAAAAAGAATTGAGGACTGAGCGTATTTGGAAGCTTGCATCCACACGCCGCCATAAGACGTGCGACATTTCCAGAACTGAACGCGGGAGAAAAGTGGGTTAGGAGCCCGTTCACGGCTCCCTCCTACGCTGTGATGCTCCAGTCTGAGTGTCTATCTAAACAGCAAAATGCTGGCATTCATTTGCTGTGAATATTAGGTCATTAGCACATATTACAATGACTAGATTAGGTTATTAAGCTACTCTGTGTGTCACCCTGTGGGCTCTCCCGGTGACAACCGGCCCAGGTTTGACTCCAGCCTCCATCACTGTTGCGAAGGGCCACCGTGCACTTCTTGTCGCTGCCAAGCTCGGTCCCCGTGAGTGAGGATTTTCTAATTCAGCAGCACGAAGGAGTTAGAAAAGAAAACTCACGCACAGCGCAATCTCTGTCCTAGAGAAAGCTACGGCCGCCTCCGTAAACATGCGGAATGATTTAATCTCTTTAATTCACAGGAAACGATCATTAGTGTTATACTTTTTCAAGCATTGCCTTTGCTTTCATTGCTTTGAAGAAGTGGGATGATGCCCTTGAGAAAACGGCTCCCTGCACTGTTGGGCCTGGGTGATCTGCTCCCCCTCCCGGGGCCCTCCCCCCAGGGTGGGGTCACAGTCAGACCCCAGCCTCAGGACCCGGGTCTGGTCACCTCCCCGACAGGTACCAGCACCTGCTTGGCTGTCCAATCTGGAAGTCATACCTGACACCCTCTCCCACACCTTCTTTTCCTGATTCATCACCAAGTCTTAGCTACTTGGACCTCTTCACTGTATCCAGAGTCTGACCACCACCCCCTCCCATCCCCATGGCAGCCCTCAACCCGAGCCCCATCTCTTGGCAGCATCCTCTGGGAACACGTTCTGGAGTCCTCCCAAGCCATTTTCCTCCACTGGCCCGAATGGCTGCATCAGAGTGTGGATCCCCTGACCTCTCACTCAGGCTCAGCACCGGGACCTCCTATCACAACTCCTGCTCCAGGATATTGCTTTGAGATGCTTTTCTGCGTTACCTCATCTAATCCCACAGCAAGCCCACGAGAAGGGTGATTCTGACCAGGCTGCCTTCAAAGCAAAGGTCCCAGGAAGCCAGAGAGAGAGCTCAGGAAGAGCTCGCAGACCAGGAAGGTAACAGGGCTCAGTCCCACCCACTGAGTCCTCCCAACCATGTAGAAGGCCCTGGAAATCATGCAGCAGGATGACATGAAGGAGGGTGCACTCCACTGACCCCTGCCCCTCCAGCTGGCTGAGGACTTCCCTGAGGGACGGGGAGTCCGCTCTATTTGCAGGCTCCCTTTTGGGAGCCTTTGGGGCAGGCTGAGGGAGCTGCCCCAGCTCTGAAGTGGGGAGACTCAGGGAGTGCTGGCTCCTAGGCGTGGCTGAGGCCACCAAAGGTGGGGTGAGGGGAGACCCGGAGCAAAGCGGTCTCTTGCACCAGAAGGTGCTACCGTTACCCGCCCCCCCTTTGCAGACGCAGAGACCGAGGTCCAGGGAGGTCAGTGACTTGCTGAAGGTTGCACATAATTAGCATAAAGACTAAACCGTCCATCTCATCTTCAGCATCTCTGTAAGACCTTCCCCGTCAGAATGAACACCTGATGGGGGCAGTGACTGATGGGGGCCTGTGCATAAATACCCCGCCTCCCTCCCCCCTCCCCCCTGGTCACTGGGGTGCACGTGCTGAAGTGGCTCCCACGGCCCCCAGTTTCCCTGGGGCTGGTGAGATTGGAGCTCCTCAACCCCAGGCCACCCCATGATTGAATGCAGTGCTGGGTGGCTTTGTCTCTGTGCTGTTCTCTTGGGGGAATGGGACAAGGCCCCAGGGACACTTCTGGCTCCTCCTCCATTCACTGTCTATGACCATAACCAACTGTCTGACTCTACAAGTGGTTTGTTGTGTCTACACTGGCGGAATCTGGGAGTCAGGCCTCAGCCGTGGCCGGCACGTGGGACGCTTCTGAGGAGACCCTAAACTACATTGTTTCCTGCTTATCCTAATGTCTACTACACTAGAAAAGCCGCATGGGGACCATGGATAAGTCACATACATAAGATTTTAATTTTAATAATTTTGATTTAAAGGTAAATGTTAAGTAGTTCCTTAAGTTGTGAACTGAGAGGTGGTCCGGGGTTGTGGCACTGATCAAGGGATGATGGACTGATGCCTGTGGCTGAGAAACGTGCTCTGTGCCCACTTCCATTCTCGTTGTCATTCCCTTAGTTGAAAATCCCAAAGGCTTCCTATTCCCCTTAGAGTAAGATCCACTCTTATTACCTGGCTGGAGAAGCCCTGCCCAGTGGCCCCACCCTGCCCCTGGCCACGCCCACAGCCACGTCACTCACTGGACCCACCCATTCACTGCCCCTGTTCACTGGCCCCGCCCACTGGCTCCACCCCGCGCAATGGCCCCGCCCACTCCCTACTCCCTCTGCCCGGAATGCTCTGGCCCATTCCTCACATTGCTGACTCCTGATCACTCTCGTGCTAGCTGGGCACATCACCCCTCAAAGAGACCTTGCTTGGTGACCCAACCTCAGGCATTCCTGATGACGTCACAGGCACCTGGAACTGTCCCGAATTATCATGGCATGTCTTTGTTCCCTCGTGTGCTGTCTGCCCCACCTCCGCTGGACTGTACACTCTGTTCACAGACATCTCCAGGTCTGTTGAAGGCGTCCTGTTTGGGAAGGTTCCCTGCCGGCCCACAATCCTCACCCCATCCCCCCGGCCCCTTCCCCCCAACAGTCACTCTATCAGGAAGGGTTCAGTAGCAAGAGGCTCTCCCGCCTCTCTGGACTGGGAAGGGCAGAGTACCTGGGACTGGCCCCATCTCTCTGATAGGAAGGAACAGAGTACCGGGGGCTGTCCTAATTTCTCTGGACAGGAAAGGCCAGAGTATCTGGGGCTATCCCCATCTCCCTGGACAGGAAGTGGCAGAGTACCTGGAATACATCCTATGTGGCTCTGTTGGCATGACCCAGCTCCAGACCCTGCTCTCCAGGCACCTTCCCTTGAGAATTCTCCTCCAACTTTTCTGATTAAATCCCTGGTTCCTCAGCTCCTGGATTTGCAGATTGCCCCCAGCCTCATGCAGTTACTCTAGTGCTTTATACCAACGGAAGTATCTGTTTCTCCAGTGCTTGGTGCACTCTCAGCCTTCTCCCCAGAAATAGTCAAGTTGTACAAACTCTGCTTCCCTATCCCCGAGATGACTCTAAGTCTAAGGTACACCACTGATTTGATACGAGTTTCCAGGAAACTAGCAAACACTATAAATGCAAGATTAGAAACAACTCACTGACCAGAGCATCCCCTTCCACACAATTCCATCCCAACTTTTCAATCTCTTTCTGCTTAACACCATCAACAGTTAGCCTAAAATTTCTTCAGGGCCACACTTGGATGTCTCAGTGGTACATATACTGATGCTTTTCCAATCCTGCATTTGTGATCTGACTTCTCTTTCAGGTCTGGCCATATGGAGGAATCCTGGGGCCTAGAATAGGGGTGGGAGTTTTACTCCCCTCTTAACTGAGTAACTTATCACTAGAAGTTAAAACTTCTGAAAGGCAACCAGAGCTTCAGAGAGGGGGGTGTTTGGCTTTGAATGATATTCCTTTTGACAAATGGATTGGTCATAGAATCTTGGGACTCCTGGCATCTATTCTGGGAGACTTGGCAAATCACCTGTCTTTAATGCATTGGGCAGGTGTGTGACAAGAATGGGGATCACACACATTAGGTTTCAGTCTTTTCATCTGTGGCTGTAGCTCAGGAACAAGCTCAGAGAAGTTGGAAAATATGTTTGGGATGGTTTGACATAAAATACATTCTAAGAAATAATTATAGAATTCACTGGTGGGATGTGGGGAAGTGCCTCGAAAGAGAGAGACAACCCCTTATGGGAGTCCACAGGACAGACGGTGACGAGAGGCGCTGAGATAGATCATTGTTCACGAATCTTCACTCCCTGCTCCCCCCTCCATGAGTGAGGTCTCTTCTCTGCCTCATTGATGCTGGGCCCGATCGTGGACCTGCTTTGGCTCCATGGTTGTTGATACTGACTCCCCTCTTTTTGACCTTGGATTCTACCATGTGACCTGTTTTGGTCAGATGGATATTAGCAGGTGTTCTGCATGAGGTCAAGACTTGAGTGTCTGTGAAGTGGGCTTTCCACTTTGGGCATCTTCCGTCCCATAAGAAGAACTTCCCCTTGGGTAGGGGCTGCCTCTTTAGCCTGTATCCCCCAATTAAACACAGGCAGAACACACCTGGGTTCATTACACCTACAGGTTAGAGTCAAGCCCAGCTCAGTCCTTGTTGGCTGACCTCCAACCAACCACAAGCAGATGGGAGAAAATAAATGACGGGAGTTTCCTGCCACTGAGGTTTGGGTTCGTTTCTTACGCAGCACTCTTTTGCCTATAGCTGACTGATACTGATACAGACACAGTTCCAAATATAAGCCTCAAATCCAAAGACCCAAAAGAAACCCATCAGAGTGCAAACACCAACTTGGAATTGAGTTTTTGGTCACACGGACCACTCGGCATCAGGTTTCATTTCTATATGGAGGACTCGGGATTTTTCTAGGCCACGTGAGGGAACCAACTAGGAGAAAATGTTTGGCTTTAATCTTTCATCATTCTGTCCTATTATGATATTGTGATTTATAATAAGAGATGTATATTTGGTCTTAATCCCAGTTCCTGGCTCAGAGCTCCTAAAATCCTCCTTGGAATTTCCTAAGTGACGAGAGAGATAAAAGTGGAAGAAGTGTCTTGTTCGTAACAAGCTGCTTTCAGCCACGTGGAGTTCTTATTAATGAGGTAACTTTTGGAAAGCCTCAGAGGATGGGGGCTGGTTTCCAGGAAACCAGCTGTGTGATTAGAGGGTTGGAACTTCAAGCCCCCTCTACTGCCTCTGACTTCCAGAGAGGAGAGAGGGACTGGAGGTTGAGCTAATCACTAACGGCCAATGATTTAATCAACTGTGTTTCTGTAATGAAACTGCCATAAAAATTCCTAAAATACGGGGTTCAAAAACTTCCAGGTCATTGAACACTTGGGAGGGAAGGGCGGTACACTTGGAAGGGGCATGGAAACTGAACATCCCTTCCCACATACCTTGTCCTCTGCATCTCTTCCATCTGGGTGTTTCTGAGTTGGTATCCCTCATAACACATTGGGAATCTAGTGAGTTAACCATTTTCCTGAGTTCTGCGAGCTGTTCTTGCAAATTAATGACCCTGAGGAGGAGGCTGTGGCAGCCTCCGGTTTATAGCAGGTCAGTCATAAGGAGGATTGATGATCTGAACTTGTAATTGGCACCTAAAGTGGGGGCAGTCTTGGGGACTAAGTCCTTAACCTGTGGGATCTGATGCTACCTCTAAGTAGGGGGTGTCAGAATTGAGTTAAATTGCAGGACATCCAGAAAGTGTCCTCTAAGAATTGGAGAATTGGCTGGTGTGGGAAATCCCCACACTTTTGGTGCCCAGAGTGTGGAGAGGAGCAGAAGGAAACAGACTTGGACTCTAGAGTTAAGTGCTGAGAAGAGAAACAGACAGTTTGACTTTCACTTATCAAAAAAATTAACATGGAATCAGGGGTGTGTATTCAGGTTCAAACCTAAATGCTTGTGGTGCTACCAGTGTCCATAGTTGTGTAAAGTGGCAAGGATGGACAGACACCCAGGGAGACTGCTTTCACGGCTCTGGTCTCTGCAACTCAATCACCCTATGCACGATGGCAGACTTAGCCCACTCTAAAATGGAAAGTTCTAGAGACAGTTGGTCACCTTATGCCCCACTGCAGACCTGGGGACTGGCTGGACCTATGACACCCATCATGAGATGAATTCACTCATCTCAGAAACATTAACATGTTGAAAATGATGTATTTCAGGATTATGGAAATACTGTGTCTTCAGTAAATAAGATAAAATGGTGAGAAGATTAGGATGCTGAGGGTGTTCTGTGAAACCCACACCATTTCCTACCCTTCCTCTTCAAGCTCACTAGCATATCATTAAAAAGATGGATATTTTTAACAGACGTTAATGCACAAGGACAAAGAGAACAGGAGAGGAGGAAATGGAAATAAGATTTGGAAAGCAGGAAGGAAGATGGGCAAAAGCATAATCCAACCGTAATTACAATATAAAC
>PITA01028185.1:0-19777 GCA_004023965.1 Spilogale gracilis
GAAATAAGGAAGCATCTGGGGATTGGCTCAGAATCTAACCACAATGTTTCTATGGTAAATTGGCTACTAATTTGCCAATTATCAACTTAGAAATGACTATTAGAACAAGACATACTCACTGAGAACTAACAGAAATAATATGGTCTAACAATTTCAGATTTTGTACAAAACTCAGAAGGATCTAACTTTTCTGAATTAAGGCTTCAAATAAAGTATACTGAATACATCCTATTCCCACAGGCTTGGCTTCATTACAGGCTGATTTTCCCATTGGGAAAGCGGCAATAAAGTCTGATACTCTGGTGGTACTAACACCTTCTGGATATTTGTACAAGAACAACTTTGGGCCAAGTGAATAAGAAAAGAGGAAGTTCCTGAACCACTTGCAAAGGGTTGAGGCTGAAGAACAGATGTCTCTGGGCTGCCCAGACGTCTGCCACATGACCCAATAGTGCTACTGCTGCCGAAACCCCAAGTCTACAACTCAGGGTGGTCTGGAAGTGAAGGATTGTTTTCTTGAGAGTGGTTTCAAGAATGCAGCTCCTCACCTAATAAAAGGAATGTGCAATGATTGACTGAGTCTAATATTAGCATTTGCAAAATAAAGAGCAATTGGGCCTGCTCTGAAAGAGAACAAATGTTGCACGCACCCATTGCCAGGTAAAATCTGTTCTTTTTCAGTCATAAATCTTTCTTGGATGCCAGAGAATTTCACTTCTGTCAGAAACACTGGATGAACCAAAGAGAAAGAACATGCTGTTTTGGAGGTGAAAGCCTCTTGAGTTTAAAGCTCTTGGTGTCTTTTCTGCCTGTTTTGCTGGCTTCTTTCTGATGATGTCCTTGATTTGACCATGCCTTGCATTATTTTTCATAGGAGGAGACAACAGTGGGGAAATGTAAGAATGGGACATTTGCTTCAGGCTTTAGCTTCAGTCAGAGAACCAGCATCTGACATTGAATTTCACTGTTCTCTAGGGTGGAGACTTGGCTAAACTTTGAACACCAAACTTTGATAATTCTGAAGCATACATTGATTTTATGGCTTCCTTAAACTCAAAGATGCCACTAATTGAGATGCAGACGTTGAATTGACTTGTTCACCAAATAAGGTTAGTACTCTTGCTGAAACAGCGATTCAAATTAGCACAAGCCACCTTATATTATTTACTTTGTCTTCATGAAATCCTTTGATGTAGGACACTGGTTCTCAAAGTATGAGTCTCACAATATCAGCATCACTTGGGAACCTCCTAAAAATGAGCATTCTTGGGCCCTACCCCAGAGTTACTGGGGTACCAATTTGTGTTTTAGTTAAGTCTTCTAAGTGCTTCTGATGCACGATAAAGTTTGGGACCCACCAATGTAAGAGGCATTATCACCATAGAATTTCTTGTATGCCATCTTATCTTGGATCTTTGAAGTCCCTTATAGCTAAAACTTTCAATGTTAAATCCTAGATTTCCAAGGATCTTTGGTATCATGCATGTAGATAGCCTGTCAATAAATGTTCTCTATAGATGCAGCATCTCTGAGATAGTAAGTCATTTTTTATTTTCCTCCCTTCCTCACTCCCTCCCTCTCTTCCTCCATCCTTCCTTTCTTTCCTGCCTGCCTTCTTTCCTTCTTTTTCCTCTTCTTTTTTTTGGGGGGGGGGTGGGGTCTGGCTCTGTATGACTTTAGGAAACATTCTCTTCTCTTTTATATATATTTTAGATGGCAATCAAGTGGATCTTATCTCACCTGCCACTTGGTGAGCCACAAAGTGGCCAAGCCACTTAACTCAGGCTCACCAGTCAAAGTACTTCACCCTTGGACACAGTGATTGGTCCAAAGGTCCTAGCAGGCTCACTGAGAATCTCTGGAGTAGGAGAGATCACTGTAAACCCTATGAAGGAGAGACTCTGTATTTCTGACTTTGTGAAGACCAAGAAACAAGGTGAACATGGAACTTTTGGGAGGCACATTTGCTTCCACATGGAGATAGTCTGCCTGGGAATGAAGCCAACTCAGAAGAAAACAAAGCCAAGTTTTGTATCAGGAGAGGGCAGAGGGCTGATGTCATCTTTTGAAACTTCATGCCTTAAAACTGGAGTCTGCTCTCTTCCCAAGGAGAGATTCATAATAAATTCAACATTCCTTGTGAATACTTTAGCTTAGGATCTTGGAAACATTCAAATTAATGATTTTTCTTTCTTATCACAAAAGTAAGAAATCTGAACTTAGTAGAACTGTGTCATATAGAAAGTTAAAGTCCCTTGTGATCATTTGCACTTCCTGAAAATCACTGTATATAGTTTTGTGCATATTCCTTTAGATATTTCTATCAATGTACAATGAAATGGGATGCTAATTGAGGATTTTCTTAGTGTCTATTTTGCTAGAGGCTCATAAAATCAAGGATAAAGCAAGAGGTATCAACACCTACACTCTAGAGTGAGAGTATCAGACTGTTTATGTAGGATTTGCAAAGTGAGTGATTTAGGTCTTCCATTATTCACATAAGAAGCATATTTTTGAGAAGGCTATGAATTAAAGAAGTGATGGGCAAAGTAAATAGGAGCACATTTCTGGAGAACATTTTTGACATGGTGGGTATAGCCCCCATCCTGGAGTGGGTTTAGAGAATACTTCTCTTTCACCCTAAGTCAAGTGGGGGAGAAGACTTCAAGAAAATCACTCAGAAGACCTTTTGTGCATCCCTGGAATTTGCAGGATATGGTACTTGGTAGCTCATTCATTCCTCATTCCCACTTGTAGGGCAGCAGTGGGAAGAGATGAGACTGAACTCATAATATGGTTTGATTTGACCGTCTGCCAACTGTTTCTAAATTGGAATCATTGCAAAACATGAAGTCATCCAAGTAGAATGCAGCTATCTGGTTTGGTTGACACTTGAGAAACTTTGCTCCATCACATCCAATCACAGATTTCTCCTCCAAAGCCATAACCTTTCTTTCATACCTTCCTGAGTCACAGCTCCTATCCTGGGTTGTCTGCACTCAGCAGACGTAGGCAGAAGTTGTTATTATGTGAAGAGATTTTGCAGGACCAGTTATATGTATAATGATTTAGTTATGAGCGTACAGACAATAGAAGTCTTTACAATAATTTCCAGGTCTATGTACCACTTAATGCCAGAATTTTCTAGAACTGTAATTCATTTTCTGGACTCTGTGTCTACTTTTCCAACCACAGTTTCTTCTTCCCATACCCAAATAAAGTCTATTGAATAAAGTCCTTGAATTCTGCCTATGAATTCTCCCTTCATTGAATCCCCTCTTTCCTGTGCATCTAGCCTTTAGGGTCTACTCCCTTATGAATACTGTAAAAATATTGTTTATATCAACCACTTACTTACAAACTTTAAAAAAGTGCATTTTTTTAAGTCACATTACTTCATTTTCTCCCCCAATATCCCTGTGATGTATTACCACCTTCATTTTGAAAATGGGAAAATGGAAGCTCAGAGGGATTGAGTGATTTGCCCAGTGTCACAGCAAGTTAGTAGTGGACACAGGACAAGAATTCAGATTTTCCTGCCTTGCAGGCTCTATGTTCTTTTCCTTACAATCCGATCTCCTCAGCTGCCTGCTGTTTGAAGTCACAAGTTTACCCAGCTTCAGTTTTTTCTCTCTGCTCTGTATCTCCATCATTTCTCCTCAAGCTCCCTAACGTTTCTTTAAACTCTTTCAGGAATTTCTAGTAGTAGATTTATATTTCAAGTATTCTGACCCTGGTCAGACTGATGGTTGCCAGTTTACAAAGGAATTTTGGGGAGCAAATTGCTTCAGTTAATCAAACCAACTGGAATATTTGAGACTTCTATTAAATTAATTTTTCTTCAGAGGTGTTTTCTATTTTTAAAGAAAAAGAGTTGAAATTCCCACTTGGGGACATTTCTAAAAGAAAACCAAGACTTTTCTAAAAAACAAGTACTTGAGCAGATATTTGAAAAATGTTGGTAAATTAAAAGATCACTAAAAAAATAATGTCATTATCATCCTGTATGTATATAACATTTATTTTTCTTGTTCCTGTATTACTTGTGGCTATAGTAGTTATTCTAATTAAATTTTTGTTCTATGTAACTGTGTCTTGGTAACTTTTCAGCTAAAAAGAGAAAAAAGGATAATCTTTAATATTATTACTTGCTTTTTATATCATATCACTTAAAAATAGTTGACATTGACCACAGGGAAAGGGAGGGAAAACTGAATGGGAAGAAATCAGAGATGGAGACAAATGGTGAGAGACTCTGAACTCTAGGAAACAGAGGGGTTCAGAAGAGAAGGGGGTGGGGGAATGGTGCAGCCAGGTGATGAGTATTAAGGAGGGCATTTGTTGTGATGAGCACTGTGTGTTAGATGCAACTAATGAATCACTGAACACTACCTCAAAAACTAAGGATGTACTATATGGTGGCTAACTGAACATAATAGAAAAATAGTTGACACTGGCTAATAATGGAAATAAGGAATGAAAAAGATTAGTTTTACTAGTATATGGCTCCTTGAACAGATTTTTACAACTGATTTCAAAATTTAAATCTTTCTTTTTTTGAAAAATATGCTTTCAAGTATGTTAGTTTCTATCTTAATCTGTTTAAATATTAGGCTTCTTGGTTTATGTGTACACTGAAAGTAGTTTGGATTAACAACATTTATTCTTGGATTTTAGAAAAAAATGACATAACTTCTTAATTTTATATGTCCAAAAACACAAGTTGCCAAGTAGCATTTACAGTAAATGTTTACATAAATAACCTCACTTGACCTTCAAAACAACCCAGTGAAATGTTATCATTATTTATAAGGTGAGACACATAAAGGTCAGAAGGCCCTTATTCTGTAAATATTATTAAGGTTTACATGGCCTGTGAGAGGAGGGGTTCGATGGGGCTATTTCGCCCAATGTGCAAGAGGGATTTTCACTTCGGTTGCTATGAAGTGGAGATCTTATCTATGGAAACAGTGTTTGCCCTTGTCTTGATGCTAACTTCAACCTAGAATTAGTCTATCTTTTTCAAAAAGCCACACTGCTATCATTTAAGAAACTGTGATGATCACTCAAGAGGTACTAGAAGGTGGCAGGTCAGTAGGGTTGCAAGATAAAATATAGGACATTTAGTTAAATTTGAATTACAGATAAACAATGAAACACTTTATTTCTTAATTTTTAAAAATATTTTACTTATTTATTTATTTGACAGAGAGAGAGAGCAACAGAGGGAGAAGCAGGCTCCCCGATGAGCAGAGAGCCTGATGCGGGACTCCATCCTAGGACTCCGGCATCATGATCTAAGCAGAAGGCAGATGCTTAACTGGCTGAGTGACCCAGGTTCCCCATAATGAAACATTTTAAAATATAAGTATGTCTCATGCAATATCGGGACATGCTTATACTAAAAAATGGAATATTTATACGAAGTTCAATTTTAACCGGGCATCCTAATTTGCTAAATCTGGCAACTCTACAAATTGGTTTCCGAGGCAAGGAGCAGTTGGTGGCCTGGTCCCAGCTTTAAGGGTCGTGAATCTATGAATAACGTCATGGGAGGTGGACAAACGTAGAAGCTAAAGCTGGATTAGTTTGTTGCTTGGGTTCAGATTCTGATTCCACTGCTTACTAGCTTATTTAGCCTTCCTAAGACTCAGTTCTCTCTGCAAAATAGCAGATAACAAGAGTTTCTATTTCCTTAGGGTTGTTGTGAGAATTAAATAAAACAACTCAGAATGCCTTTCACATGATAAATGCTCACTTTGTTTTTATGTCAGTATTCTATATAGAGTCTTCTCTTCCCTGAAGACACAATGATGATAATACTTTGAATTATCCATTATATATATTTCTATCTGTCTATCTGTCTATGTCTATATTTACATCTATATCTATATGTAAAGTTTCTTACTGGCCAAAATGCTTATATTTAGTAACTACATTATCTGATGAATCCCCTTTAAAAATATTAGTTTCCATTTGTAGTGTGTTTTGTATTAAGTTGCTTATATTTATTATTACTGGTTTCAACTCTGGTTTAAGAAAAAGGTTAGTATTCAGTTTCAAATATTTGCAGATATGTTTGATTTTATTTTTTTGTTAGCTTCATTATAGTATTTATAAACTTAAATGTATTATAAACTTTTAATATATATATGTGGTTTTATTGTCAGTTAGAAACTATTTTTCTATTATAACCTAAATGTCCTGAATTTTGATATTAATTAGGAAAGAATTTAAGGAAAAACAAAATGTTGTGTGCTCTGAATAGTGCAGTTATTACAGTTTTACCAAACATCATTTTCTTATATTCATGTGTCTGCATATCTATACTTATGCATATATCTATCTCTCTCTCTATATATACGATAGTTGGTTTTAGATTTGACTCTTTATCTTTTAATTCATGTTTACTGTATGATTCTACCTAAAACTCATAAATCTAGTAATAGCTACACATGAGGGAAGAGGGACCTTAACATGTATAAGCTGAGTGAATTTTCCTGATGCTTTTAGGAAGACTTATGAGAAACATGTGTTAAGCATCGTGGGATATACAAAGCTGCATCAAACCTGAGGGGCTCATGATTTGTTTGAGGATGGAAGAATGGGGAATAAAATATGTGTAAAAGTAACTATAGTCAAAGCAGCAAGTGGTAAAGGACTTATGATAAATACTGACAATGTCTTCTATGAGACCAGATGTGTTTGTTTGTCCTATTGCAATGACAAGAGATAGAACCAACTGCCACATTTGACTGACTTTAACATGAGACACTTTCCCACTGAGGTTTAATTTTCCCCTTCCTTTTCTTTTTCTTCTCCTTTCCTTTCCCGCTGGGCACAAACTTGCCCATTAAGATCAACATGAAAGGTGACATTTTTCAATATTGCCTGTTACATGAGATCCCTAAATAGCACGCTTTAATTTTGAAAAATGTTGACGGTTTTCAAAAATTTCAAAAGATTTCAGACATAGGTACCTAGAATAATATTTTAATGTAAATGAAAATAAAATTGGGCTAACTTTTTTATAGCAAATAGCTTATATGGGGGCACCTGGGCGGCTCAGTCAGTTAAGTGTCTCTCTTTGGCTCAGGTGATGATCCTGGGGTCCTGGGATCGAGCCCCATGTCAGGCCCCCTGTTCAGCAGAGAGTCTCTTCTCCCTCCCCCCTGCTCATGTGTACACATTCTCTTGCTTTCCCTCAGTCTCTCTCTCTCCCTTACAAATAAATAAATAAAATATTAAACTAAAAAGTTTATATGAACAAAACTGCTTACTAACACATTGCAAGGCCCCTCCCCCCAATGGACATATTCAGCTTGTGCTGCTGGGGTTTCTGGTGGCACTGGAAGTCGACACACCCTTCAGCAGAGCAATCTGTCAACACGCATCAAGAACCCCAACAATGTCTAAGCTTTCATCTCAGTAATCCTGCACTTGAAAAACTAATTTAAGAGAACAATACAGGGAAGAGCTGGTTACATACATGTAAACGCATGTGTGTGTGTGTATCTTCTATTTATCTGAATCTGTATGTTTGAGGAAACTCTTAGAATTTTTACCTTCACATATGTATTTCTGGTATTAGGAGAAAACAGGGCTGGCTTCCTGAGTGGGCAACCAGTATAGTTGCACAGGTTCCCATAGCTCAGAAAGGGTTTCATGCTTGGGGTTTAATGTTCTGTGGTTGTCATTTTGGATTTCTAGATAGTTTTATCTTTAAAATTGTGTTTTGTAAATGAACTCTGAAGGGACAAGGAAGCAGGCACAGAGGGTTTGGAGCCTTGATTTACCTGTGCTTCTGTCCCCTACCACCTCTGTTGGATGGGTTCTCTGCTTCCCACTTCCTTAAAGTGCCCAGTTATTGTTGCTGTCTTCTACCCCTGGTGGGGGTATGGACGTGGATGGAAAGAGGGTTGGGGTCAAGCATATGCACCCTAAACTGTGGGGCAAGGACCCAGACACCTTTGAGTCTACTTGGAAGTTTCTTATTGCACTCAAGGGAGTGCAACATTAAATAGTGAATGAAAAACTCCTTACCTTGACCAGCTGGAAGTGACCACAAAAGAAAGGAAAAACCTTTTTCTTGCTTTTGTGGACAAGGATCTTAAATTTGCGTTTTGCACAGGGTTGCCTAAGTTATGCTGCTGGAAGAAACATGCCAGTAGGTGAAATTTTAGAGGGCTTGGGGTTCCAGTACAGCTCTAGCAAGAAGTTATTCTAGATAAAATGGGACAAAATCAAACATTTCCCGTTAGCCTCAGACCCAGGCTGCAGGAATGAAGCCAGGAAGGGAGAGAATGCAGACAGCCCAAGTCATTCCCGTGGGCAGAGCTTATGGCTTTTCCCACACTTGTAAGAAAGCGTATTCAACTCTTGGTCCTGAGAATGATTGCCCTTCTGGGCTGTGTGTGTGTGTAGGAGGGACGTGTGGAAGGCAGTGCTCCCCGAGTTAATTTCTGTAATATTTCTTGCGACTTTCTTCTTTGTTTCTTTTCTTACATTTAAAGAAATCATCCCATTATTTGAGATGAGATTTGTCCCAGAGCTTTAGTTCTTGTGTGTGAAGAAATTTTTTCAAAGAGAAAAGAACTAAGGTAGCTTCAGCACTCCAGGCGGACCCATCAATCTTGTCTGTAATTGGGTCTGCCATTGGTGAGTAGCCACTTGGGAGGAAATTGCTCACCCATGTGGAGTGAATGAACTCTTTCAGGGCGTCCGGCCTCCACAGAGGGCTGCGCCATGGCCTCCTGCCAGACACTAGACTCGTGGTGCCTGGCTCAGCGGCAAACTCGGGCTCAGACCGGGGAGCAGTTTGTTCCTCTGGTCCTGCAGATAAGCATCTGTTTGCCCTCCCTTTTCCTGGTTCAGCAGGGCTGAGGTCCCATTAGAGAGGCATTGACATTTAAATGCATCACGGCTTTTGATGGGAATAGGGGTATGGACTCACCAAGAGTTTTGAGTCTCTTTGTAGGAAGGAGGGAAGAGCAAGCAATAGTAGTTTTGTGACGTCAAGGTGAAAGCGGATGAAGTCATTCCTGCTTCCAGCCCATTAATCTCTGGACCATTTGAAGCCAACTGTTTATAAAGAAATGACAGCTCCATTGGCAGTTTCTCCATAATTGTTCTAAAGAACTGGCATTACTTTTTCTTTCCTCTAACATATTCCAAATAACGCCTTGTTGCAGGAGAGCTCAAGTAAAATAGTTACCCATCCAAATCAACAATGTAAGATCACCTCTTTTATCCATCAAGGGCAATGGAGATAAATAAATTGATAAGGAAGTGGAATTCCTGTGTTTATGCTTTCAGATGATTTAACTAAAAGAACATTTAGCTGTTGCTCCTTCCTGTTTTGAAAGAACCCTCTGCTTGGGAGGCCAGTGACTGAAATATTCAATATTTGCATGAAATCCTTCAAAAAGAAGGCCTCTCTTTCTCTTGAATGAATTTCACAGTACAAAAACCCATATGTGGGGCGCCTGGGTGGCTCAGTTAGTTAAGCGACTGCCTTTGGCTCAGGTCATGATCCCGGAGACCCGGAATCGAGTCCCACATTGGGCTCCTTGCTCGGCAGGAAGCCTGCTTCTCCCTCTCTCACTCCCCTTGCTTGTGTTCCCTCTCTAGCTGTGTTTCTCTCTGTCAAATAAATAAAATCTTTAAAAAAACCCAAAAAACCCACATGTTTCTTAGCTATTATTTGGAATGGCATGGTACCTTGGAGAAGAGGGACAAAAATCTCCCAGTGACCTTTATGTTATAGGGATATACTAGAGTTGTAACAGAATAAAGAATTAATGGCTTTGTGTAAAACACACTTAGACTTTCTAGGTGAATCTATTAGAAAAAATAGAGAATAAGGCTCTCCTAGAAAAAACCAAGCTAAATGAGAGATATTTATATTTGGAGCATAGTGAAGAATCTAAGAAAGGAAAATCACTGAGATGAACCCATAATTTAGTTGAGGACAAGACTGCTGAAAAATATTCCAAAAGCACTTTGTTCTAAATCTCTTAGCAATAATCACCTTGGATTATGGTTTTGTATTGACTTGTTGATCTCTCCCATTTGCCTAAGTCTTCCAAGCTTAGTATCTGGAACAAATACAATGCTTAAAGGCTTAGTGAATTAAAGAATGAATGATAAGTCTTGATGTTTTATGCTATGAGATATAGAATAAGGAGGAGCAGTCAGGGTGTGGTAATACCTAGAGCAAAACACTTGATGTGTTTTTAAGGCTTTTGCCTCAAACAAGCCAAGATGAAAACTTTCAAGGGGAAACATGCTCCCTGAGGGGAAGATTGTGTTGGCAACACCCACAGTGTCTTAAGCAACATTAAACACTTAACAGCTCTTGATAGATGAGCTAGGAATTTGGAGCATATATGCCCCTGGGAAATCAGCCAAAAACACTGCATGGCTATATATTCTAAATCTATAGCAACAGCTCAGACAAATTGAGGTTGTTCTCAACTCTGACCCTCACAGGGATCCTCCCTGATGAAAGCTGCTTTTCCTTTCCCCCTGGTGTTCTCATTTTACTTCTTAGGAGAGACAAAATGTTCTGCCTGGAATTTTATCTTTAAATTTCTGTGGCCAGTGAGGAGAGCCCAAGGGCATGTCTCAGGAAAATGGAAGGATCCAGGTGTGCGGTCTCATCTTTGCAGCATGATATATTTAACACCCTAATAGTCTAAATTGAATACAATGAACTTGGAGCCTTTTTCTAACTTGGGAAAAAAATCATGTTTTGACAAATTCCATACAGTTCAACTGAAATCAAATCTATTAGCCAGAATCAAGGCCGTAGGCAACTGTTCTTAGTATTTCTAAACTGTTGTCTAAATAGACTTATGAGATGACATGGTTGTCCACAGTGATGTTTTTCCACAGGCCAACCTGACATGACAGGAACGTTTATCAAGGAATGAAATTCATGTCAGGCATGAACATGTTCATTTATCTCCTTCATTGCTATGATTGAATTTGTCCTAACACAGGACTGTGCTTGCATACCTGGTTTATCCAGAGATCTTCCAGTGTTTGACACTTGATACTCTAGAAGCCTAACATCTTGCTTCCTTAGAGAAAGGTTAAATTGTCTATCCCCAGTTTTGCATCACAGAGAGAAGAGTATAACTTATTGGGCATGGCTAGTGTGGGGGAAGAACAAAGCATGAGAATCAGGAATCCTTTCCTCTTGGGCATCTTAGGTGGGACTGATTTACAGCCATGACACTGAACAGAATGGAACCATGGTTTCTTTAGATCAATCAATTCTTCTGAGTTTCCACTAACCTGTATTTGTGCCTTATCCTGAATCCACTCCCTAGGTTTGAAATTAGATCTACCTCTGGAGATGGGATGCTTAGTGAACAGCCCTCTGTTGAGCAGATACCTTCTCAATGAGGACACCCTTCAAGGTAAAGAAGGAGCTAAGTAGAGGGGAAGGGTTGCATGTAGTCATAGCATAAAAATGGACTAGGCTGAGAAGAACTTGAAACCCACCTTAACCAGGGCCTTCTTGACCACTGTAAACCTCTGAAAGAAGGAAATGTTTTGGGGGTGGGGAGGGTTTTCTCTCCCTCCACAGTGATTCCTCTTGGTCTCTAGTCTAAAGCCCCAGTCCCTTGACATAATCTTCAAAGCCTTCCTGATATGGTCTTACTTACATTCTCAGCTTAATTTCTTGCCTTTCCAGCCTCAAACTTTATGAACTGACAGCTCTTCTATATGTGCCCTGCTATATTTAAGGTTCTGCCCTTGCATGCTGCATTTCCTTTGAGTAATTTCTTCTTTAGCTTTTAGGATTTGAGTTAAGAATCATCTTGCTCAAGACGTTTTCTTCAAGACTTGTAAGACTGGATTAAGTTCTTTTTTTGGCCATCCATAATACTCTGTGTGTATCTCTCTGGCTGACCTAATGACATTTTTGTATAATTATTTGTCTCTTCTCCTTTCCCTAGCTTGAGAGGTATTGATCCCTCTTCTGGAATAAAGAACATATTCTCTCAGATGTTGGAAGTGCCAGTGGAGACAACCCTCAAATGTCAGCTCCTTGTGTGTGCCGGGAGCCAGCCCCAGCAACAGTCAAGGTTCCCAGAAGGTGGTGACGGAGTCGGCGATATGAGGAGATCAGACTCGAAGAGTTGTGCGGGGATCTCCTGCAAACTGTGTCTCCGGTGCCACTGGTCGCTGGGGACCAGCCTCAGCAGCGATGTGGTTCCTGAACCATGGGGTGTCTGGCAGGCAAAATAATGACACGGACACGGAGATCTGATGCAAGCTGACAGATCTGAGGTCAGTCAGGAGAGACCTATGAAGCAGGCTCAGGCTCATGCTCTGGCTCTCTAGCTCTGGTTCTGGCCCTCTTGCTCTGCTTCTGTCTCTCTTGCTCTCTCTGCTTCAGTTCTCTTGCTCTCTTTGCTTCTGTCTCTGTTGCTCTCTTTGCTACTCCGTTTCTTGCTTTGCAGGCTCTCTGCCGTTGCCTCTGCCTTTTCCTTTGCCTCTGGCTCTGCGTTTGTCTCTCTTGACTGTCAAGGGCCCCAGTATTTGATTATTCAAAAGTGAGGAAGTTGGGTGGTGCAGTTAAATCTTTAACTGCTTTTGCACCCACCCTAGAGACAGGATTAGTATTGTTACTGCAGGGTACAGAGTCATTGCTTAAACTCACAGAAGTTGAGACCATTGAGGCAAAGGGATCAAGGAATACAGATAAGAGATACAGAGATATGATTACCAGGAGGAGGATTAAATGGAACTATATGTCTTGGATAAGCACACAAAGGACATATTGTCCTGGCCGACAGGCTACGTGGCTTTTCGGATTCTAGGCAGGGAAAGTCCAGAGGGGCTTTCATTCACATTCACAGGTACCTCCACCAAAGTTTCTGGTGGCTTGGGAGGGGCAGATCATGCACCATCCCTGACATGTGGGGATTGCCTTTGTCGAAAAGAGTCGTCTAAGGCAAGTTAGATCCCTTTTCTGGGGTGGTCAGCATCCAGTGACTAATCAGCACAGAAGTTAAGGGCTCAGCCCTTACACCTAGGGAGGTTCAAGTCTGAAGCTCAGGAGAACTTCAGAAATCTCTGCAGGGTCAGCTGTGGCTTCCACTGATACTGTATCACAGCTCAACTTCTCCCAGTGCCTAATCCTGTTTCTCTCCTGCCTTTCCATGGATGTTGATTCCAAGAACTCCCTCATCATCAACAACAAAGCATGTTGTTCTCCACCTCAGAATCGGCTTCTAGCAATCTCAATGTGTGACACCCAGCTTCATTTGATCTGACATAGTTAAGGACAGAGATGCCTTATTCATCTTTGTATTTCTAGCACACAGTAAGGTGTCTGGCACAGAGTGTGCTTTCAACAAATGTTGATGGGCAGTTTGAATAAATGAAATTCAGAGTGAGAGAGGCATTTGGTATTGTTAAAAATAATGAAGTGTCAATCAGGTTTCCTCTAGAAGACATACAGTTTCATCATACTGATAGCCTCAACAATTAAGTAGAGTCCTGGACTTGGAGTTAACATATCTGGGTACAAATCTTATTCTTCCTCTTACTTATTAAACCTGCACCTTGCTGGGTTCTAACACCAAAATGAGGGCACACTCAAAGGAGGTGTTACTTACAAAGCAAAGGCCAAGTTCAAGAAAAATAACAAACAATGCAGTATTGAGAGCCATTAGCAGATTATCATCTCCAGGCCTGAAGGGGTAGGGTGAAGGGGTCTCAGTTAAGAACCCAGAGAGCCCACTGGAAGGGAACTGTGGTTTGCCTAGAGGAATATGGCTTGTTCACTGACGACTGGTAAGAAGGGAGTTGGGGAAATAAAGGCCTGGATAGAAGGGTTTATTCTCTATTGCCCTTCCCTCTCTTATTAGTGTTTCTCCTTGGCCAAACCCAATGAGAAACCAGAAGCCCAGGGGGTCCTTGCTGCAAGCCAGGGGATTTCCAGACACAGAGGACAGAGAAGGGGGAGAGGGTGAAGAAGGGAAGACAATGGGTCTGGAGTGAAAACAAAAAATAACTGGCCCAGGGACCACACAGACTCAAGAGTTTAAATGATTTGCATCTTACCTGGGGAAGGGAGCTCCAACTAGTCCACCGGATGGGTCAGATACATAAACATGCTTTGTTAATTGCAAACTGAAATCCGATATTACATATGGTCTAATTGAAAATATTCACTTAGTTATTTCCAAGAGTAGGTCTTCATACAATCCAAATCTAGGAAGAGTTGTAGCAGACAGTGCTATTGATTCAGTAGCAGGAAACCACTCCCATGCCCGCTGGCTATACTGCATTTTGATTCGGGGACTGGGGTTTGGAAAGGCCAACTTTCTGAATCATGACCTTGTGACCTGAAATTTTAGTTCTTCCTCAGTTCATACATAAGCATGTGGCATGTTTTCTTCTGAGGGGATTAATAATTATGAACAATTAAATACTACAGTTCAGCATTATTTGGGGGATTGGTGTGACTCAATATTTATTAAAAAAATCTATATCATAACTTCTCTAACTCCTGCCATAGCTTTCATCTTCTATCCAGGTTTTCAAATCTTCTGGAGTAAAGAAAATGTGTCCAGACTCAATATCATTTGTGGGTAATGAATTCACAATAGTTGAATTTAGTTTTTTAAAAACAACAATTCTTTCATTTGATTTATATTTTATTACTTTAAAATTCCATTTTAAAATTTTGTTTGTGCATATGTTTGTAGCTATGAGACCTAAAAAGTCAGAGAATTTCAATTTCCTGTGTCCGTTAGCAAAGGGCATTGCAGAATGTGTGCTTGCAAAATAGTTCCCGTTTCCTTTACTCTCTCTTCCTCCCTCTCCCTCCCATCTCTTTCTCCTTCTCTATCTATCTTCCTTCTCTCCTTTCTTCCACACATTCATGCATATGTTTACTTCATATATATTTACTCAAACTCTGCTGTGTACCAGTCACTCTTCTGGGGGGCAGAGATACAGAGATGAAGAAACTGAGAAAAACTTCTGCTTATATTCTAGTGCGGGTGACAGACAATAAACAAGATATAAATATATCGTATGTGAACTGTTGGATTGGGAGAAAAATCAACTAAGAAATGGATATAGGAGGAGTTGAGTTGCAATTTTTCAGAATGATCAAGGAATGTTCATATTAACAATACAGGTTGCTCTAAAACAAATAAAATGAAGTTATATCATGTATTACAAACACAAAATTTTGGTTCTAAATCCTTTATGTGAAGACTGGATAACTCAGTGAGATTCTCCAAGTCCCACAATTTTGCTGCAAAGTAACAGAGATGGAGTGGGGGCAGAGAAAGTAGAAATGCTCTAACTGTAGTGAAATGATTTGGTGTAAAATTCAAAATCATTCTTGACTTCTCTCATTCCTTCAGTCTGTCAGTACATTCTCTTGGCTCTGCTGTCAACTTATGTCCAGAATCAGACTGTAGTTCTCACCTCCCCTGGTAGCGCCTTGGTCTGAACCACCACCATATCTTGTCTGGTTTATTGCAATAAACACCTTATGGCCTCCCAGCTCCTAACCCTATACACATCAGCTAGAGTGAGCCTTTAAAAAGTCAGGTCTTACATTCTTTTGTTCAGACCCTGCACTGGCTCCCAATTCATACAGACCACTGCCAAAGTCCTTACAATGGTCTTCAAGGCCCACTTTGACCTTTCCTACAGCTCCTGACCTCACTCACTTGCCTTTGACCACACTGGCCTCTTCAGTCTTTCATGAATGTCAAGAATTTTCTGCCTTTAGGCCTTTGCTTTATCTTCCTCTATCTGGAATGCTTTCCCTAACTTACCCATTTCACTAACTCCCTCAAATCTTGATTCATTTCTCTTCTCAGTGAGTCCTATATGGACTAACTTCATGAACTTCTCAACTTCTCTCCTTCACCATTCATACCCCTCCCCCCATCTCCTGCTCTACTTTCTTATTTCAATAGTACTCATCAGTTTTACACATTTGATAACATTTACTATAATAATTGACTTATTATGTTTATGTGTATCTCTGCCTGCTAGAAATAACTCCTTGAAGGCTATTCATGTGCCAGAAACAATGCCTGGTCCAGAGTAGCCACTCAGTAAGTATTTGTTTAGAAATAATATTCTTTCAAGGGTGTGCATGCGCACATATATAAATGTGCTTTTATTTATAAAACTTCTCCTATGGTCTCATCTTCTCTCCTTATAAACTTCTCCTATGGTCTCATCTTCTCTCATGCTGTCTTTGGTCCAAATCACTTTCCCACACACTTCTTGGCCATATGGCCTACTGTTATGGACTGAATACTTGTGTTCTGCTGGATTCATATGTCAAAGTCCTAGTACCTAATGTGGCTATATTTGGAGATGGGGCCTGCCTTGAAGGAATTAATTAAGGTAATTAGTAGTAATTAAGTCTTGTTTATTTTTTAAGAGAAAGCTAGGGAAAGGCAGAGGTAGAGGGAGAGAGAGAAAGAGAGAACCCCAGGGGGGCTCCACACGGGGTGGAGAGATCTCACAACCCTCCAATCCCTCCAATCATGACCTAAAAAGAAATCAAGAGCCTGACACTTAACTGACTGAGCCACTCAAGTACCCCACTAGTAATTAATAATTAAATAAGGTCCTAAAGGCAGGACCCTGATCTCATAGGATTATTCTTTTTTTAAGAGGAGACAACAGAGAGTAAGCTCTCTCTCTCTATTCTTGCTCATGCAGTGAGGAAAGTCATGTGAGGACACACTGAGAAGGCAGCCATGTATAAGTCAGGAAGAGAATTCTTACCAGGAACTAAATGGGCCAGCACCTTGATCTTAGACTTCCAGCTTTCAGATCTGTGAGAAATAAACTTTTACCCTTTAAGTCACCCAGTAGTTGGTGTTTTGTTATGGCAGTACAAGCAGACTAATACACCTATCCACATGTTTAGACTCACCTTAAAGCTCTGCTCCTCCATTAAGTTATTGCCAAATACATTAGTCCATAGCATTTTGAAGTAAATGACAAATTTTAGAGTTTGACTATAGTTTACATTGACTTAATCTTTGTTATGCATGTGTATTTGGTCTCCCCACAAAAGTATAAGCTGCTTTATGAGGACAGAAGCTAAAACAAATACAAGTCCATGGTGCCATGTTCCCTTTGAGGAAAGCAACTGTGTTGTATTCACAGAGAGGATTATAGGATTATTTTACTGCCCCAGGTCACATAAATGGTCTTGAAACAGAACTGGATAGAGTTCTCATAAACCCTAGATCAGGATTCCATTTTTGAAAACAGGATAGTTTTTAAATTTTTTAAATTTTAAATTTTTTTATTACATTATTTTATTTTTCCAGTGTTCCAAGATTCACTGTTTATGCCCCACACCCAGTGCTCCATGCAATATGTGCCTTCAATACCCACTACCAGGTTCACCTATCCCCCCACCCCCTCCCCGTCAAGACCCTCAGTTTGTTTCTGAGTCCAAAGTCTCTCATGTTTCATCTCCCTCCCCTATTTACCCCACTTCCCATTTCCTTTCCTTCCCCTAATGTCCTCCATATTATTCCTTATGCTCTGCAAGTAAGTGAAACCATATGATACTTGACTTTCTCTTCCTGGCTCATTTCACTCAGCATAATCTCCTCCAATCCAGTCCATGTTGCTACAAAAGTTGAATATTCATTCTTTCTGATGGAGGCATAATATTCTATTGTATATATGTACCACATCTTCTTTATCCATTCATATATTGAAGGGCACCTTGACTCTTTCCACAGTTTGGTGATTGTGGCCACTGCTGCAATGAGCATTGGGGTACATATGGCCCTTCCTTTCACTACCTCTGTATCTTTGGGGTAAATACCCAGTAGTGCAGTTGCAGGATCATATGGTAGCTCTATATTTAAAAAATTTTTTAAAATAAAGATTTTATTTATTTTTTTGACAGAGAGAAACACAGCTAGAGAGGGAGCACAAGCAGGGGGAGTGAGAGAGGGAGAAGCAGGCTTCCTGCTGGGCAGGGAGCCCAATGCGGGATTCAATCCCAGGACCCCGGGATGATGACCTGAGCTGAAGGCAGATGATTAATGACTGAGCCACCCAGGTGCCCCACTATTTTTAATTTTTTAAGGAATCTCCACACCATTTTCCAGAGTGGCTGCACCCACTTGCATTCCTACCAACAGTGTAAGAGGGTTCCCCTTTCTCCTCAGCCTCTCCAACACTTGTTTCCTGTCCTGTTAATTCGGGCCATTCTGACTGGTGTAAGGTGGTATCTCAATGTGGTTTTGACTTGAATTTCCCTGATAGCTAGTGATGATGAACATTTTTTCATGTGTCTGTTAACCATTTGTGTATCTTCTATGGAGAAGAGCCTCTTCCTGTCTCCTGCCCATTTTTTGATGTGATGATCTTTATTTTGGTTGTTGAGTTTGAGGAGTTCTTTATAGATCTTAGATATCAGCCCTTTGTTTGTAGTGTCATTTGCAAATATCCTCTCCCATTCCGCGGGTTGCCTCTTTGTTTTGTTAACTGTTTCCTTTGCTGTGCAGAAGTTTTTTATTTTGATGAAATCCCAAAAGTTCATTTTCGCTTTTGTCTCCTTTGCCTTTGGAGACATGTCTTGAAAGAAGTTGCTGTGGCTGATGTCAAAGAGGTTACTGCCTATGTTCTCCTCTAGGATTTTGATAGATTCCTGTCTCATGTTGAGGTCTTTCATCCATTCCGAGTTTATCTTTGTGTATGGTGTAAGAGAATGGTCTAGTTTCATTCTTCTATAAGTAGCTGTCCAATTTTCTCAGCACCAATTTATTGAAGAGACTGTCTTTTTTCCACTGGATATTTTGTCAAAAAGGATAATTTTTTATAGAGATTGAATTCATAAGAAAATGAAGGCTTCTTAAAAATATATTTATGACAAAATGTAGTTCCTAAGGATACCAAAGCATGTCTTCTTGACCAAACTAAGGAATAAGAGGCAGGGTGTCAGAAATGAAATCCAGGGTCTTACCTCATCTCTCAGTTATCTAGGCATTGTGTACTGCACTTTCATGCTGGGCAGGCAAGCTCATCAGTGACACACTGGGGCTGAAATAATGAGGAAGAGCAGGAAACTAGGGGAAGGAGCACAGACTATGCATTCATTGATCAAGAAGGCAGCTAAGGGATAAGCTGAAAGGGATAAGAGAATAAACACATTTAAGATAATTATTCATGTGGAAAAAATAAACAACAACCCTTTGGTGTCTAAGATTATGGGGAAGGAGAGGCTGCTGTGCTGACTTAAACAGGAACTTGCACAGACTTTGACTGGAGACATTATACATATACTTTTCCATAATATACATTTCTACAAACTAAACAAACTATTACCAACTAAAATGAGATTTTAAAAATTCCTTTTCCTAAGTTACCATAGCATGTTTGGTGGTTGGGTTCACAGGTCAGCCAGCAAAGATCTCTTTGAACTGAAATATTGCAATTTTGGTGTAAAAACTACACCAAAGTGAAAATGATATAATTTACATCTGATGGTTCAGAAAATATTTCATCCAAGAAAGAGGAGAAAATGGATGAACATTCCTGTAGAAATTCTGGAGGAATTTTGGGTATCTCCCCATCTTTGAATAGTGTTGTTGTTTACTATGTTTATTTTTACTTGTAAAGGCACAACTTTACTTTAGATACCTGCCTAGTACTACTTTTTCACATATAGAACAAGTCAAGTAGGAATGAATGAAAAAATAAGACACAAATTTTTTTTTTATTGTTACTAAAATTTTTTTTT
>PITA01028186.1:0-19762 GCA_004023965.1 Spilogale gracilis
TCTATTCTGGAGAAAGTTCCATGTGCACTCGAGAAGAATGAGTATTCTGCTGTTTTAGGATGAAATGTTCTGAATATATCTATAAGATCCAGCTGGTCCAATGTGTCATTCAAGGTTCTTGATTCTTTGCTGATTTTCTGTTTAGATGATCTGTCCATTGCTGAAAGTGGTGTGTTAAGATCTCCTACGATTAGTGTATCGGCATCAATATGATTCTTTATTTTGTTTAACAGTTGGCTTATGTAGTTGGCTGCTCCCATGTTAGGGCCATAAATATTTACAATTGTTAGATCTTCTTGATGTATAGACCCTTTAAGGATGATGTAGTGTCCTTCTGTGTCTTTGACTACAGTCTTTAGACTAAAATCCAATTTGTCTGATATGAGAATCGCTTGTTTATTTATTTTAAAGCGAGGAAGAGGGAGCGTGAGTGGGAGGAGAAGCAGAGGGAGAGGGAGAGAGAATCTGAAGAAGACCTTGTGCTGAGTGTGGAGCCCAACATGGGCCTCGCTCTCATGACCTGAAACCAAGAGTTGGATGTTTAATCAACTGAGCCACCCAGGTGGCCCATTATGTGACCCTTTATTCTTATATCATTTCTGGGAGAAAGAAAAAGGAAAGGGTCCATTTCTCATTTTTGAGGTGGGAAGCTGAGGAACAGAATAATTGTTAAAGACAGGCGCACCTCAACCTTGCCCTCCATCAACAATAGATACATAAATATGCAAGTGCTAAGACTGTTAACCGAGACCTCTCTTTACTGTAGCATCAGGTGCACACTTCCTGTAATGTGCATAGAATAAAATAGATGACAAGTGAGGTTATACTTTGAGAAAAAACTATTAGCTGCTTATTGAGTATCTATCATGTGCTAAGTGATTTCCATATTTTTCTTCATTGACTGCTTAAAAGAACTCGATATGATAGTTGTTATTATCCCTATTGTTTTTTTTTAATTAAAAGACTTTATTTATTTGACAGAGAGAAACACAGCCAGAGAGAGAACACAAGCAGGGAAGGGAAAAACAAGCAGAGAGAGGGAAAAACAGGCTTCCTGCTGAGCAGGGAGCCCAATGTAGGGCTCATTCCCGGGACTCCAGGATCATGACCTGAGCCAAAGGCAATCGCTTAACCACTAAGCCACCCAGGCGCCCTACCCCTATTGTTTTTAGTTGGACCCCAACATGGGACTTGAACTCATGACCCTGAGATCAGGACCAAGCTGAGATCAAGAGGACGTTTAATGGACAGAGCCCCCCACCAGGTGCCCTTTATTGTCCTATACTAAAGTGAAAAAATTTATACTTAGAGAGATTAGGAAAGTTGCCCAAATTCACACAGCATAGATGGCATTTAAATTAAATTCCATTAGCTTCCAAACTTTTTCTCTGACCATTCCCCAGAAATGCTTTTTATTTCTCATGGTAAATCTTCCTTTCCAATTTTATATCCATTAACAGGATCTTAGGAGTGATTTCCATGTTATCTTTTGCCATAGCACCTGGTAATTTGACCTCATTGTTTGTATTTGGATCTCAAATTTTATATTCTGTGTCAGTCAGACACATATATACTTCATAGTCTGCAAAATGTTATCTCAGCCTGAACAGAATCATTTCTGAATGCTTCCAAGTCTTACATACATTACTGTTACTGAATCTATTACATTGTTTTGTAACTATTCATCTACTTTTCCCACTACGGTTATACATACTTGAAAGCAGGAATTATGTCTGTAGATTTTACATTCTCATTATTTAGTATGGTGCATGACACGTTAATAAATGTTATTGAACAAAACTAAAGCTATTAGAAGAAATTTTTGGATTTGTTTTGATACAGCAGCAGATTCTTAGAAAACCTGAAGTTTTAAACTACCCAAGATGGATTCAAAGTATGAGCATGGCAGCTTTTGAAATCCCCTCTGAAGGAAGAAAGTGGTAATAAAAAATTTGTGCATCAAGCAGCATTCTCCAAAGGATCTCGTGATCTCACTTTGGTTTGCTTGGACAATGAGCCAGTGAGACTGGGGCTTGCTGTTCTCCAGGATACATATTAACCATTTAACAGACTGGACTCAAACTCAACTTTCTCTAAGACAGGTGGCTTCTTTCTCCTGTCTAGAGGGGTTACTATTTCCCCGTGTCTTCATGGTCCTCAGCTGACTTTCCTAGACAACTGACTGCTGTAAATAATTAACGCCCAAAACAGACTGCTTAGTGCCAAGTGGGTAGTTCATATTCTCTTTTGACAAACTGCTCTCATAATTGTCTGTATAAGGAGAATGTGGTCCCTTGTCTGGCACCTTTTCCTACAATGAATTCAGCAGTGTTTCTGGCTCCAGGATGCTTTTCTGTGGGAACAGTGGTCTTTTCTTCTGGCTGAACTCTTGACTTTTACATTTCCTTAATTCTTTAACTTGTGGTCTTGTAAAATTTGTGGAGCCCTGTATCATGTCAGGTGTCATACATAACAGGTCCTTGTAGGATAATAGTAACAACAATGACAACAGAGACAATAATAGCTAACTGTTAGTGAGAGCTCTTGGATACTTCTGGGTATCAGTTCTAAATGATTTATATGTATCAGTGCTTTCAGTCCTCATAATAACCCTGTTAGGTAGGTATTATCATTTTCCCTATTTTACAGAAAACAAATGTTAATAGAGAGAGGTTTAACTTGCCCAAGATTGCACCCCTAAAAGTTCTGGCTCTGAGGGAGGCAAAGGAAGAGATTTAAGCAATATGGTCCACAAAAAGGTTAAAAGATATCATTCTAATGGATTTTTAAATTTATTCATCCAAGGAGATACATATTAACCATTTAACATGTACTATTGATCATGCCATGTAAAAGAGGTAACAAATGGGTAAGAAATATCTATCTTTAGGAAACATATAATCTAGTGAAGAAGACTGGGAAATTTGAATACAGTAAATGTCAAGTAGAACACGGAGCTATGGGAGCATGTGAAGAACTGCCTAACCTCGCCTTGGGAAGGCTTCTCAGAGCAGGTGAGCTAGGTCTCACAGGAAATGTGGGAGGTAGCAGGGTCAACTGGATAGGTCAAAGGGAGGATATCGGACCTGATCAGGGAATGAAAGTAGATTTGCGCAGCTAGAATAGAGCCTTCAAAGAGAGGGATGGTGAGATTTGACGACAGGAGGCTAAGTAAAAATTATATTTCTTAGGCTCATGAATGCTTTTGTATGCTACAAATGACGTTTGGGAAGGGAAAGGGTTTTAGCAAGTAAATGACATTAGATTGGCCTTTGGGAAGCTCACTCTGACTTCAGTGTGGAGAGCAAATTGCAAGGAGCGGGAGGCCAGGAAGGAGGCTTGCAGTGATCCAGACAAGAAGAGATCAGAATGGCCTGAGTGGGGGCAGGGATTGTGCTATACCAGAAATGGACTGATTGGACAGAAACCCAGGACAGGGTTAAGGTTAGATGTAGCAGGACAGGTTTTTGGCTTGGTCAATTGGTAAAGACACACACAGGAGAAGAAACAATTTTGGGGCTGGAGTGATGATGAGTTCAATTTCCTATGAGCTTTCTGGTTTCAGATTCAAATAACATATATAATTTTGAGAGCTTCTTATGTGCCACACTCTGGCCGAGCTCACTTTATTTAGGTCTCAAATTACCTTATTATGTGAATATGGTCATGCATATTTTATAGGTAAGAAAGCCGAAGCTCCAACTGATAAAGAGATTGGGTCAATATTGCTTAGCTAATAATTCCCTGAAAAATGACCTGATATTATCATCTTGATGGCCTCTGGATCATGGTAGTGGTAGTGAACATCTGTCCTGAGTCTGGAACCAGATCCCCGACTTTGACCCAGAATAGAGTGAGCCTCTCTCACCGTCTTTGCACACTATGCTGCCCTCTCGCCTACCTGTGTTGCCAGGCACAGTGCAGCTCAGGCTGTCTTATCTGCAGGATTTTAGATCCGTCACCGACAGGACATAGACCTTTATGAGGATGTCATGCAGACACCTTTGATTTATTTTGGTCAAAACTTACCCCATTCCTCCTTTGGGATTCCCGTCCTTTGCAAAGGGCACTGCTGTTCTTCCATTGACTCCAGGCAGAGATCAAGGAGTCATCTAGGTCTCTCTCTTCCCTGATGCTCAAAAATACCTGAATTCATGATGATTCTACTACCTTCATGTATTTTAAATCTGCCCCATTTTAAATTCTCCCTCCAAATGATTTCTTTCCAATCTTGCTCAGAGCTTCCTGACTAGTCTACTCCTCTTTCTTTCCCTTCTCCAATTGTCTCCCACAGCACAGCGGAAGCAATCCTGAGGTACGCTGTGATCCCATTTCTCCCATGTCTGAAATTCTGCAGTGGCTTGCCTTGAGCTTTGAGCTTGTCTCTCAGTCCTCACCTCTGGCTGAGTCCAGGCCTTTGCTCTGGCCATTACAAAACACTTGTGCTCTTTCAGCTGGGCGAGCTGGACCCCTCAAGAGCAACAACTACTTCTTTTTCCCATAGATTCCCAGCATCCAGCCCAATGCCTTGTCAAGTAAAAAAAAAAAAAAAAATAGAGCTTTAGTGGTCACATATGTGATCTATGAGAGCTGTATTTTATGGGCAGCTTGAGAAAACCTATATTAACCAATATCTTCATAAACATGTCTTTGGTGAGCAGCTTTGTATCATAGGTATTTTCTGATTCCTTAGTTAAGGACGGACAAGGAGCTGGAAGCATATGGGATGCTTTGTCTAAAAAACTAATTGAGGTTTGTTGTTTTAGGATATGAGGCAGTGATAATTAGTACCAGTTTGGTTTATGATAGTTGTAGGCTGTCATCCTTTGGAGAAGAGTTATACAAGGTTAAACCCTTATTTAAAAAAGCAAGAAGAAAATTAAAGTGAAAAAATATGAAAATGACTGCCGTACTAATTTCCATGCAGAGGTAGAAGGAATTAGATTCTGTCAGAATCTATTATCTAAAACCTGGCTGGTTATTCTAAATAGACCATACCGGTTCCCTGTCATCGACACTGCAATTTTTAGCAGCCTAGAATCAACATAAGGCTTAGTTGGGGCAAGGAGCAGACTGTTCGGCTCTTGCTGAATCTGATGAGTTTTCCAATTGTGTTGACAGTTTCTGAATCAAAGCAGGCAATGTGCACCTTTTATTAAACCAGGCAAACAAGATGTAGACAGTCAATATGAAGACACTGAGACATCTCTGAACAATACCATTGAACAAGGGCTGCTCGGGCTGTGTAGGGAATCACATTTTAATGTTATAAGACTGCTAAGTATCTCCAAAAAGAAGCACATTGAATTTAGTTACTCATATTTTCTTTTAAAAGAAACTGTCTCAAAATTTTTGTCTACCGAAATGTACATTAGTAAATGGAATGTGAAATGATTTTATTTTTATCTTCCTTCTAAATATTCATCATGGCTTTGTGGAAAACCTATAGTCTTAGGTAAAATGAGGATGGCGAGGCAAAGGGTCCCAGGATACACTTCCTTTTTGGGATAATTATTACTTATAAAAATTAAGATATTTGATTTATAATACAATAATACTGAAAACACTGGTCATCTCTTTCCTGATAGGCAATATGAAGATTGTATCTACATGGGAGAGGGGGGGAAAAGGATGGAAAGACATAGTTATAAGTAAATAACATTTAAAACCTTATACTGATTTTCTTATTCAATATATTTAAACATTCAGGATTTAAAATTCAGTGAAAGGCAATCAAGACTCAAATGAAATTCACTGTACAGTAAGACAGAAGGGTACAGGGTAGTGAAAGAATAAGGTACAGGCAGGAAACATTTTTTCAGAGGTTCATTTGTAATTTGTAGATCATTAGACATGGAAACCTAAGATTTCCTTTTTAACTTTAAGATAAAAATTCTTAAAAGTCTACGGTTAAGGCAGGTCTCAGACCTCACTTTTTGGAACTCATCATAGAATGTCTAGGACTTTTTAAAAATGAAGAGTGCTTATCCTTAGTAGGTTATCACCTTGGAGACTGTTGAATGAGTAGACAAAATGGGTAACAATATGAGGTGTAGGACTCTCAGAGGCTAAAGGTTGCGGATCAGATTTGTCATTTGGAGAATCGTTTACCCCTAACAGCTGAAAGTCACACTTGCTGTGACAAATAACTAACATTATGTAACAGTGCTTCAGTTTGTAAGTCATGCAAAGAGCATTAGTGAAGGAGTCCCCAGAACTGCCTTGAAGTCCTGACCTGTTGGGCAGCCCTCTGTCTCATTAATGAAGAAACTGGATTCAATGCTTGCAAGTGCACCATTTAGCTCAAAAAGCTAGAGTCACTGAAACTGAAGTCTTTATCGGCAGGGCCTTTGGTAACCTCTCTACATCTTGAGGTTCTGTAACCTCCAGGTCTAGATTTGGCCTTCACAGAAAAGGACTATTTCCCACAGAATTCCAGATGCAGGGAGACAAAACTCCAGACATGGCCAGAGACTATCCTGGCAAGCTAAGACATATGGAAATGTAGTTTATGAGCACAAAGAAAAGGGGGCTTTCAAAATGTCCTCTTTGTAAATGCTCCTAAGAGAGCAAAAGATGGAATAGAAACTTTAAAAGCTAAAGATTGTAAATATATTTTAATATGTAAATATATTGAGGGAATAATTAATTTTTTATGAGAACATTGCTGGCATGTATACATTTTCTAGCTGTGTGGTCGCTTAGTTACAAAAAAGTTTCCCTTGAAAATTACCCTGTGGTAGTAGCATATTGGTTATTGGTTTCCTCCACTTGGAAATCTACCATTTGAATTATTTACAATGGTGATTGATTGCTTTTCATAATATTCTCTATTACTCTTGACTCTAGCATATGTGTATCATGCTAGTCTAATTAGTATATATTTAATTAAAATGCTGCTATTGCCTATGTACTAATAGCAGCAGTTATTGAAAAATTGTGTAAAGGAAGGCCATTTTGACAATTGCATCGGTATAGTACATATTCAAATAAATGCCAAAATTCCCTCAGTAATATGGAAAAGTTGAAATAATAGGAATGGGCCTTTAGCAATTTCCTGCATCTTTCTTACACAGATCATTACACAAAGACTATTACATAATAAAGAAGAGTTTGGAAAATCTAATCAGAGACAAAAATTGGAAATGACCGGACTCTCTGGGTCATAAAATCATACGGCATTTCTAGGTAAGTGGATTTTATCCATCCATCATTCTTGGCTGAAATACTGACCTATAATTGTAAAGGTTATAGAATTATGAGGACAAATAAGAAATATGGTAAAAGGTTATTTTCTTCCTTTACAAATTTTGAAAAAAGAAATGAATTCCAATAAGGTCAAAAGGTTCTTTTCAACCACATTACTTACAAAAAAAACCCCAAAAACCTTGGGGGCGCCTGGGTGGCTCAGTGGTTAAGCAACTGCCTTCAGCTCAGGTCATTATCCTGTAGTCCTGGGATTGAGCCCCACATTGGGCTCCCTGCTCGTCGGGAAGCCTGCTTCTCCCTCTCTCACTCCCTCTGCTTGTGTTTCTTCTCTGGCTGTGTTTCTCTCTGTCAAATAAATAAAATCTTAAAAAAAAAAAAAAAAAAGAAGAAGAAAACCCTGAAGATAAACTCCATTTTTTTCCTTCAGGTAAGCTTCAGAAAGCAATCTAAAGCAAAACTTATTATTCTATAAAAGCTTTAGAGATCTAAGAGAAATAAACCCCACAGAAAGACAGAGGCAGCATTATGTTTCCTAGTAAGTCTCAAATGAGATATTCCCTGATACTAGCTCTCTTTCTGGGAAAATGAACTGGCTTAGTAGCATATGCCTAAATGATACCATACCCATGAGACATTTGGGTTTCAAATTGCTTCAAGAAGTTTTTTTGTTTTTTGTTTTTTTCTCTTTTTTGTTTTGTTTTTAAAACTGTTTCATGTTAGGGAAAAATCCAAACCAAACCAAACCCAAGACTCTGGTCTTGTGTTCAGACCATTAGTTCGAGCCAAGTCACCTCTCATTTATATGGTGTTAGGTTTTTTTCCCCTACATATTAGCTCTGTGGGGATTTGGTTATTTAATGTTGCCTGCTGTTCATGTTTTGCTTCCATTTTTTCTTCTGTTAAGCACATTATCCCTTACGCGTTGGAAGAACCGCAGTGCCCTTGATGTCATCTTCGGAACTCGCATAGCTCCTAGCATTACATTGTACTTCCACTGTATAGTAAACAACAATTGCTTTGAACTTGGATGAAAATAACATAAAATAGCCCAGCAGTACCTTTCAAAAAGAAGAAAAAAAGCTAGGAAACAGCCCCTTCAACATTTCTGTGACATGTTTCTGGTAGTAGGCTAATTTTGTCCATCATTAGAATTTGATTTTAAGCTACTGCTGTATATACTTTTGAGAAATGTAATAAATATGGTACCTTTTATAAATTTTTAATATCCAGACACAGAACACTGCAAAAAAGATTTATAGTTCCAAACAACAGCGCGTCAATCTGCATTCTTCTGCTAATAGAAAATAACAAAAACACTTCTCTTGTGACAGAGTGGCATACATAATTAAAGATGCTTTCATTTCATTATGTAGAACCTCTGTGGTATAGAGATTCCTTTGGAAATTAGAGTTCTACAGTACGACTTAAAGGGTAAAAGCATGTAATTTTGGAGTAAGCAAGGGGTTTGAATATTAGTTGTACTATTAACTAGCTAGTAACCTTGGGTAAGTTATTTACATTTTCTAGTAAGCCTCAGTTCTCTTATCTAGAAACAGGAGTAAAAATACTATTTATTTTAAAAAATTATTTTGAAAATTAAGTGAGCTAATAACTATAAAATACTATAACCAAACTATGATTATTACATTTGATTGATCAAACTCCTTTTATGTATCAGGCATTTTACATATATTATCTTTAATTCTTTTGAATCCTGCAGTTGAGTATTCTGAATCCTGTTATGGATAGCATCTCAGAAAGCTGAAACCCCTTGCCCAAAATAACACAGCCAGTGAATTGTGGAGCTGGGATTTGAACCCAGCCCTTTCTAGCCTTAAAGTAGTGGCTCTTCACTGGCAGTGATTTTTGTACCCTATCTCTGACTGGGCAAAGTCTGGGGCCATCTTTGGTTATCATGTTTGGGAAGATGGTACTAATATCTTCTGGGTAAAGAAAAGGCTGGGGATGCTACAAAACATCCTACAAAGCATAAGGCAGCCTGCCCCACTCCACGACCAAAAATTCCTCAGCCCAGCATGTCGGTATGCCAGTAGTTCTGAGGTTGGGAAACTTTGCTCCCAAGCTCTCATGATCTTGCTGGGATACCAGCTGCCTCACTAGAATACAGTGATGCACGATGCTAATATTTTGATATTGCAATAAATAAAGTTGCTCTTGAAAAACAATTCACACCAAAAAAGACAAAATAGTATATCTCAGGCAATTCAACTGCTTTCTTTTGGGGAGCTTCCCCCCACCTGCGGTTATGGAGAAAGTGCCAATCACAGTGCTTCCACCTGCCTCTGAAGGCATAGGATGATACATAAAGCTAGCTGGGCCAATCACAGAATCTATTTCCCTGGCCTGGTCTTGGTTCAGGGTTAGGCAGGTCCCTGACAGAGCCAACTAGAGTCTTCCCTACGATTTGTATGTGAATTTTCACAAAGGAAAAGGTTTCATTCTGCTGAGGTTGCCAAGCTAGAATGTTGAGCCCTGGAGTGCAAAGAATACAACAAAAAGGACCTTTGCTGTAGGAGAAAATGAGGTCAGAGTACTTAGGGAACCACTAAAAACCCTGCATGATCCCCAGGATTCAGCACCGCTAACCTTCTTAGTCTCATGAATGAAATGTTTAAAATATTTTTACTCAAGTTAGTTTGGGTTGAGTTTCTGTCATTTATAATCAAAAGAACACTGAATAATGGAGTATGCATGCTTTTTCTGACATATATTTTAAAAACCCACAAATTTGTTCCATTCTCAGTGTTGTTTCTATTAAAAAAAAAAGAAGGCATGAGGACTACCCTTGAAGAATTCACATTCTTCACTGGGGGCAGGGCTAGGACTTAGGAATATCAGCACTTCACCTTCTCATCTACATAGTGGCCTCCTTGAGAGCAGGGACTGGGTTTTCTACTTCTCCGTTGCTGCCCCACAGGCACACCTGGCCCAGAGACTGGCACATGTTTAATAAGTAACTGCGGAATAGCTAAGCAGATGGCACTGCTGTTATGTTTGTGAGGCCTTTTATGGTCTCATCTTGTCTACTCTTTTCTCATTTTCTTTCCCTAATGTACAATACTACTGACCTTTGGGAAACTCATTATATTATTCACTAAGACAGTTTCTACAAACTCAGAATTGTTCACTATAATAACATATGCCATGGTCTACAGAATGGAAGGACTATTTCATAAAAACATTTTGAAATTTCCTAAACTCATTCAAAATCATAAAACATGTTAACATGTTGTATTTAACTAAGCCCACAGCTTAGTTAAACTCACAAAATGTAGGAAAAATATAAAATATTGAAAAAGAACATAGTTGGATTTTTATTACCCCCAATATTACTTTCCTTATTTAAAATGCACTTTGGCAAACAAAAGACAGTAGTCTGACCAAACAAATGAGAAATGCAGAACAAACAGGGAATAACCGGTATTTGGAGAGGAGCAGCTGGGAAAGTTTTGATTAAGCTATTTCTGCTTCCAAACAGAGATTCTGGTTACAGGATCCATCACACATACGCTGGCTTCCAATGTGTTAAGCTAAACAGAATTTCAGCTCTTTACAGCAGCAGAAAAAAATAGTCACAAGATACATAAGAGATTTCGGCTCTTACCACTTTCCTCTGGTCTTGTATTGATCTGAGGACCTCGGGAGTCTGAATCCTTTCCCCACCCAGAAATTTTTGTTCTCCTATTTTTCGATTCTTGCTTGAATACTGTTTGGTAACCACTCAGAGATGATGAATTCCAGCTTAGTTCTACCTGGTCCTTAAAAAACAATCACACTCTGGGTGGAGAGAGCACTCGGCTCAGCCCTGTGCTGTGGGCATTGGCAATCCCGAGCAAACGAGAATGGTCTTAATATCAGGAGTCTATTACTGGCTGCAGAAGCTTCTTTTGGTTCCAGATATAGTCTCTGTGGCCAAATGAGGTCTAATGGACAGAATCATTCTCGAAATGGTCACCTTGGCTGCAGATCGTCAATACCCATGGCCAGAATGGCTGGGTAAGCTGTTGGGCCAGATCTGAGAAGGGAGAGGTCAACAATAGAATTGGGAACCCTCTAGGCAACAATTAAAAACTATTTACATGGTAGTCTTTGTTGGAAATTACACATTTGGACGTTTCCCCCTCAGAAGCTGCTCTCCTAAAAAAAGAACCTGTCTTGTGCTGTGGTATCTTAACCTTGTACCTGCTCTGTCCTGTGGAAGTCCTGTCTCCTTCTTGTCACCTCCGCAGAGATTCGGGACTGTCCTAAGCTTCAGAAAAGAACCACCTGGATCATTCCTTCTTCAACACAAGTATGATAATTTCTCCAGAGATGTTAAAAAAATCATAGCTTAGGGGCGCCTGGGTGGCTCAGTTGGTTAAGCGACTGCCTTCGGCTCAGGTCATGATCCTTGACACCCGGGATCGAGCCCCACATCGGGCTCCCTGCTCGGCGGGAAGCCTGCTTCTCCCTCTCTCACTCCCCCTGCTTGTGTTCCCTCTCTCGCTGTGTTTCTCTCTGTCAAATAAATAAAATCTTAAAAAAAAAAAAAGATACCATGGTTACTTAATTGGCTGTACAGTGTACCCTAGCTGGTAAGATGATACCTCAAGGGGCAGGAAAAATAATGGAATTTTTCTTTACATTTATCTATCTCATGTTATTATAAGAAAGATTATTTATGAGGGCTTACAGAAAATAACTAATTATAACTTTATGACCACACGCAAATGACTTTGATGACCATAGTTGGCAATATACATGATGTATTCAAAATCAACACCCTAGCATTTTTTATCCTCTTTTTGTGTTCTTTTTCCCCAAAGCAGTGACTGTTATGTCACGATACTACCTCTTTCACTTACTTACTTTGTTTATAGTCTGTCTTCCCTCTACTGGAACATGAGCTCCATGAGGGCAAGACATCACTGGCTACATAGGGAGCTACATGGACTGTAAACCAAACCACCAAGAAAGAAGCAGTTATTCCCTCTTCTCTCTTCCTTGCCCGTGTCTTGTTCTAGAAGTTTATCAGGATGTCCTCTAAGATCACCATCAAATCACTTGCTATATGATTCTAGGGAAATCATGTTTCATTTGTATACCTCAGTTTCATAAGCAAGTTGGACTTGGGCTGGACTAGATAATCTTTTGGTCCCTTTCAGATATGACATTTCTTCTCTTTTCTATTTCTAGTTCCTAGAACAGAGAAGGCATCCAATAAATACTTTTAAGTGAATAAATGAATATGTTAGTATGGTAGTACCAATATATAACATGCAAACAAATAAATGTATGTCAGCTGTGAATGCCCAAGAACTTTTTTACTGGTAAGAGTATATTATTTGTAATGTTTGGAGACTATGAATTGGGCATTTTTTTATTTGAAGTCTGCCGGGGAACTGGTTAAGGTACTAATGAAAAAGGGCACTTGAAGTGAGGGCTCTTCTGTGCAGTGGAGACTTAACTTACTGGGAGAAGGATTTTTTATTCTGGAGATTTGTTTGAGTGGCCTTTTTTAGTCATGAGAAAGTAGGACAAGTACGCAAGCATTATTCTGAGCTTAGAGCAGAGCAGGAAGTACAGGTGACTGAATGCAGGGCTTCCATACTTTGGATAATCAGTTTTTAAAAAATGAGTTCCTTTAGGGATTAAAGGGGCAAATTTCTGCTTCTGAGATTCAATTTTAAGAAGGGCTGGAGAGGCAATCACCAGTTAACCCAAACAAGGCCCAGTGGCAGAAAACAGCAATGAGGTTCTTCGAATGAAATTCCCTGAAGAATAACAGACTCTTGGCAAATGACCTGGATCCAAAAGTCTAAGTTTTGGGAGTCTAGCTGAGGTCGCGGTTTAGGGCACAGTCTATACGTAAGGGTAGATGCTCTGTGGGACCTACCCACATGGGCCCTGGTTTTGGTGATGTGCTTTGGAGAGCAAAGATTGAACAGTGTGTGTGATCTCAAACTTGCTCCCGTGGAGGTTTCTAGACCCGGCATTCTCCAGAATCAACAGGTCCCTACAGGACTGAGCAGGGCTCAGCCGCAAAAGTCACGTTGTCTGACAGAGAGAAACAATGGCCATGGTGAGCTCATCCAGTCTTCTCTATTCCTGATATTAAAACTGTGTTTGTTGCTCAGTAAGTCCTTTAGATACTTGGACAACTTGAGGTCGGGATAGGGTAATGAATGAGGTATGAGCTACGGAGGGAATGCCTAAGCAAATGACTAGGAAAAGCAAAAACAACAACAAAAAGAGATGTGAAAATAGTTTTACTCTGAGTGTGTATAGGGATTTTCTATAGTTAAACTTTTTTTTTTTCTTTTTTTTTTTTTAAACCTGTGAGCACCCAGAAGCACATTAAAGGTGAGTTCCCATTAGTACTGAGGAAGGCAAGTGAGTGGACAAATTTCAGATTCTGAGATGACAAAGTGTGAAATTAAAATCTGTTTTCAGTTCTGACGGTATACTTATTGGCATTGTCAGGGTACTTACATTTCCCGACTATTGTTTTTATCTCTTCAGAGGTCACAGAGATCAAATGTGTGTGGACTTTCCTGTTGTATAATATTATTAATCATCAAAGTAATTTTTATAGGTAAACCAGGAACAAAAGAAATTGCATAAAGGCTCACACATCTCAAAAGGACCATATCAAATGTCATATTGATAATACATTGCCTGAAAGCACTTGCTCTTTTTCTTCTAAGTATTATCTAGTTTAAATTAATTTGCTCTTTATAGTGGCACATTGCATTGTCCTCAGGAAGAAAGGAAAGGTAAGCATTATTCTTTGTTACTTGTAGGTCAAGACTGTTGCATTAGCAGTCATGTGTATAGGAGCAATGTGTGTAGGAGTCCTGGACATAAGATCAGGTACTCACTGGCCCCTATGACATCAGCTGGCCCCGATGACACGAAGTACAGCTCAAAGTGAAAGGTTACTTACCTTCTCAAACTCAGCCACAGACCCTGAACAGCTTTCAGGAAGAGAAGGGCTAATATGAGTGAGGGCAAAAGACATATTTACTGCTTAATGTTAACGTGTTTATACTCACAAAATGGCAGTTTAACTATTGAAGGCACTTACATCTTGATTAGACATTTCCCAATAAGGTCTCTCTCCGTAGGACATGACCTCCCACATGACAATGCCATAGCTCCATGCATCACTTGCTGAGGAGAATTTTCTGTAGGCAATAGCTTCTGGGGCTGTCCACCTTATGGGAATTTTCCCTCCCTGGAAAACAAATTGGAGATTTCTCAGCTGGTTTACAAGTGTATTAAAAAATGAAGTGGCAATCCAATTAAATAACTTTTGTTAGAAAGATCTAAATACTGCATGATAGCATTGACATTTTAAATAAAAACAAGAGAACCAGAATAATGTTAAATGTCAGAAATATTTTTTTTCCTATAATAATTATTCAGTTCAAGCAGCTTTAATGGGAAATAAATCACACTTCTGAAATACTTTATTTCATTCACTGGAGAAATTTATTTTTACTTTAGATTCACACAATTAAATTCACTATCTTGCCATTTGAAGACTATTCTGGATTATGGAACATTAATATCACTCAACAGTCATTAAACATTGTATTACATGTATAAATAATAATGAGAATAAGTTCTAACTTAACTGAAGATAAATGGTTAAATACAGAACTGGCACATTCTCTGCAATTCAATGTTTATCAGAACTTTCCCTCTTTCCTGTTTATCTATGATTACATTTATTTTGGAGTAAAAAATCCTTAAGTTCATACAAGAGCATCTGAGAAGGATAATTCTTTTTTAGCACACTGTAGGCTAGTTTATATTCTTGTTCTTCAGTGTTCCCGTTCACATTTGAACATATTAAAGAGATGGAATTGCATGAATTTAATTTATATTGTTCAGATATTAAAGCCCGCTATCGTGTTATACTTATTTTTTGTCAACATGTATTACATTTTATCTCTAGAAACACTCTATAAATCCTTTTTTACTGTAATGACAAGAATAAAACAATTCACCCGTTTGATTTACAATCTCCGAGATCTTTGTAGCTCTGAACAGTCAAGTCGAGCGGAGGAGAGCACCACTGTGGCCACTAGATGGCGGAAGAGAACAACGAGCTGCGCCCGGACCGCGGTTTCTCGCACAGCGGAGATGGCTTTCTGCAGGCAGCCCAGATGGAATTGTTTCATCAATTCCTGCCCTTCCATGATCACATCATCTGATCACCCACTGCTCTCAAAGTCCGGTGTGAGGGTGAGCAGGGGTGGGAGGAGATACAGGGTGCATTCTCTGGCCCTTGAGGAAGTTGGGCCTGACACCTTTAAAAGGTGAAGCCATGAATCGAGTAAATCTAAACACTAGTGTTTTTTTGTTTTGTTTTGTTTTTGTTTTTGTTTTTGTTTTAATAACTAAGCATTAACTTGAAGAGAAGAGAGATTCATCCTAAATGGGAATATAATTGGGTTCACCAGGCAAATGTGAGCGTTAATGGAATCCTCCTCTTAAAGACTTACAGCAAGGAAACTTGGGGGAAAATACCTTGAATTCAATCCCCCGATTTTACAGGTGAGGGACCGAATATGGGGTTTAGAGATTTAGCGATTCCTCTCCACATTATTAAATACATGTCTACTAACGTTATCATAGTAGTATTGTGGGGTACTGATATAAAGTTGTAAATACTTCATCCCGGAGGAAAAGCTGGGCCAAATGAGCTTTCATGTTTTAACCCTGAGCATCTCATAATCATATATCATTGTAGTATAATGGAAGGAAGCGAGAAGCCTGAAGTCTGGAGTCTTCACGCTTCGCGGCCGGACCAAATTAAGGCTAGGAAATTAAATTTATGAAGTTGGTGATGGTAGTTTAAGAGGGTGATGGGTGGGGGAAGGGCGTTGCAAGTTGCAAGATGAGGATTCAACCCAGGGAAGACTTGGCAGATCAAATACAGGACCCACAGTTAGAATAGAATTTCAGGCAAATAAAGAATACTTTTTTTTTTTCCAGTCTATGTATGTCCCATAAAGGAATATATCTTTAGAAGTATGCCTCAAATATTGCATGAGACATTTACACTAAAAAAAAAAAAAAAAAAATCATTGTTTCTCTGCAATTCAGATTCAACTGGGCATCCTATATTTTTATTGACTAAACCAAGCAACCCCATCACATGAAAAATAATCCAGAAATGGAAATACTATAAATGATCCAACACAACATTGAAGCAGTATTCTAAAAAAAAGACCAGCGTGGTCTATGCTGCATGAGGGGACAAGGACACTGATTTGTACTTGGGCACCAGTCCTATAGCAGCAGCCTTTGTGTGATGGCCTATTTGTGGCTAAAGCACCTTAGTCCTGGGGTGTTGCATTTTGAAGCCACTTAAGTCAGGCTCAGGTTTGTTCCAATATGGAAGCCTCACTTCCAGAGAATAAAGACCAAATGTACACAGTTGACTTCAGAACAAATGCAAGAGCAGCATCTGTTTCATCATTTCACATTTCTGACTCTGGAGCTTCCTTTGTTTCTCCAGGAAACAATGCATAGAAGTGTGAATTGCTAATCTGCTGAAGTGTTCCTTTGCTAAATCTTTGCAAATTCTATGAAGACAGGCTAAAAAATGTAGTTAAGGGTTATTTTAGGTGGATTCACTTATAAATGATACCTCATAGAAGTGATTCACATATACATTTATATTTCATATAGGTTGATATCACATGTAAATAATAACTTTCCCCCTTTCCTAAGATTTTATTTTTTTTTTCCCCTCAAGGAGAAGATATTACAGAATACTTGATTAATAGCATTGCTATCTGTCATGGACTGAATTGTGTTTCCTCAGAGTTCATATTTTGAAGCCTGAAGCCCCAATGTAACTGTATTTGGTGGTAGGGCCTTTTAAGTGGTAATCAAAGTTAAATGAGGTCGTAAGGGTGGGCCCTATGCCAATATGTCTACTGTCCTGCCAGGACAATGAAGAGACACCAGAGGTGTGCAGGCAGAGGGAAAAGGCTGTGTGAGGACACAGCAAGAAGATGGCCATCTGCAAGCTAAGGAGAGAGATCTCAGGAGAAGCCAAACCTGCCCACATTTAGATTTTGGATGTCTAGCCTCCAGAACTGTGAAAAGTAACATTTTAGTGCTTGAGCCACTCAGCCTGTGGTGTTTTATTAATGGTAGCCCTAGCAGACGGATACACCACCCTTACAAAAAAAACAAAACAAAACCATTTTTACCTAGGATGAGCAACATTGCAAAATAGATAGTACATCTTTATTTCGAATTCTATGCCAAGAGCCATCTTGAAATGGGAAGTATGAGTTAGAATAAATCTTAAAGACGAAAAAATCATCACAAAAGTTTTAAGGCAGGAGATATAATTCTAATAAATAAAAATGCATGGTAACATGATACATAGACTTCAATAATTCTGAGCATACATGGAATGGAGTTAAAGAAGCTTTCAAATCTTTTTTTCTAGTGGGAGGATATAGACTGAGCATAGTTGATCTCTAAGTGCAGGGTAAGGCTGAAAAGAAGAGCATTACCACATGGTCTCTATCCCCTTCCCTATTTTAGAGGAAACACAGAAGCTTAGCTCTTTTCTTTTCTTTTTTGTTTTAATTGATTGGACCAACAAACATTTGTGGCTTAATCTCAGCTACTTATTTTGCCCATGATCTCGAGTCATACACAGAGGTAATGTACTAAATTACTTTTTTTCTCAAAGCATTAACCACCAGATGTTTGTCTCAGGTTTCAGGAATGAACAAATAGTACTTTAGATTTGAAATTACAATCATTGGAACATTACATGTTGCTTTACCATATGTTTATGAGGGGGAAAAAAGTTACCAATGATGCTAATCAAATGAATGGAACTCTAAAGTCTTCTCAGTTCCCAGTACTTCCTTTATGCGGAGAGCTTAATCACTTAGGGAACAAAGGAGAAACAGGAAGTAAGCAAACTGGATCTAGATGGCTACTGAAAAGATTGTTAGCAACCCCTTTTTCCTGTTTTTAAGTCCTAGGCAGAGCTTACTGTAAAGTGGGGTCATAGCAGAAAAAGTGCTGAAGAACTAGGAACCCTGTATTATGCCTGTAAACCCTCCGGCCCCTGAGGAAAAGTTGCATCATAGTTATATTTAACATCTGACATTTAGAACCTGATCCTCTAATCTTCAGTGGAAGAGACAATCAATTGAAATATGGTAAGGTTACAAAGGTGTAAAACTTCCACCAAGAAACAAGAACACTTCAATCTCTCTCCATTTCTCGTTCACTGGGTTTGGTGGTTATCTTACAGGCAAATGATTTGAATAGACAATAATCTGCCTGTAGACTTTCTTTTTCTTATTTCCTTAACCTGTCTCTGTGGTATCCAGACTTCAAGGAATATAAGAATTGCACTACCGAGAACATGCACACCATGCTTAAAGATTAAGACGTTTCTAATGATGATTTTTTTTTATTGTTACTTAAATTTTTTTTTCCAGTGTTCCAAGATTCATTCCCCATTCCCCACACCCAGTGATCCATGCTTTAGGTCCCCAGTACCCACCACCAGGCTCTCCCATCCCTCCATCCCCCTTCCTCCAAGTCCCTCAGTTTGTTTCTGTGTCCAAAGTCTCTGTTGTTTCGTTTCTCTCTCTGGACTACCCTAGTTCTCATTTACTTTCCTTCTCCCACTGTCCTCCAGGTTACCCCTCATGCACCGCAAGTAAGTGAGACCATGCGATACTTGACTTTCTCTTCTTGGCTTATTTCACTCAGCATAATCTCTTCCAGTCCAGTCCATGTTGCTACAAAAGTTGGATATTCATCCTTTCTGATGGAGGCATAGTATTCCATTGTATATATGTGCCACATCTTCTTTATCCATTCATCTGTTGATGGGCACCTTGGCTCTTTCCAAAAGTTTGGCAACTGTGATGAACATTGGGGTACATATGGCCCTTCTTTTCACTACATCTGTATCTTTGGGGTAAATGCCCAGTAGTGCAATTGCAGGGTCATAGGGTAGCTCTATTTTCAATTTTTTAAGGAATCTCCACACTGTTTTCCAAAGTGGCTGCACCAGTTTACATTTGCACCAACAGTGTAAGAGGGTTCCCCTTTCTCCGCAGCCTCTCCAACACTTGTTGTTTCCTGTCTTGTTAATTTTGGCCATTCTGACTGGTGTAGGGTGGTATCTCAGTGTGGTTTTGATTTGAATTTCCCTGATAGCTAGTGACGCTGAACATTTTTTCATGTGTCTGTTAGCCGTTTGTATATCTTCTATGGAGAAGTGCCTCTTCATGTCTCTTGCCCATTTTTTTGATGTGTTCATCTTCTTTATGGGTGTTGAGTTTGAGGAGTTCTTTATAGATCTTGGATACCAGCCCTTTGTCTGTAGTGTCATTTGCAAATATCTTCTCCCATTCTGTGGGTTGCCTCTTTGTTTTGTTGACTGTTTCCTTTGCTGTACAGAAGCTTTTTATTTTGATGAAGTCCCAGAAGTTCATTTTTGCTTTTGTCTCCTTTGCCTTTGGAGACGTGTCTTGAAAGAAGTTGC
>PITA01028187.1:0-19760 GCA_004023965.1 Spilogale gracilis
TAAAAAAAAAAAAAAAAAAAATTTATGTATTTGAGAGAATGACCCTGAGGTAATGACATGAGCCAAAAACAAGAGTCAGACTCTCAACCAAATGAGCCACCCAGACGCCCTTATTTTATTTATTTTTTTAAGTAAGCTCTATGCTGGGACACCCGGGTGGCTCAGTCAGTTGACAGTCTGCCTTCCCCTCCAACTGTGATCCCAGCATCCTAGGACTGAGTCCCACATCAGCCTCTTTGCTCAGTGGGGAATCTGCTTCTCCTTCTGCCTGCCGCTCCCCCTGCTTGGGCATGCTCTCTCACTCTCACTCCCTAGAAATAAATAAAATCTTTAAAACAAAAAAAAAAACCAGTAAGCTCTATGCCCAATGTGCGGCTTAAACTCACAACCCCGAAATCAAGAGTCACACATTCCATCAAATGAGCCAGCCAGGAGCCCCTCTACCATCAGATTATTAACATTTACCTCTAATTTCATTCCTGACAATGGACCTTCTGGAAATACATGAAATCTGATTGAGGACCAAAGATGCTTAGTACATTTTGTACAAGCTATAAAGTCACATTTTTGCCTACTATTAACTCCATATTTCCTACTATTAACTCCAGTTTATAAAGATGAGTTCCTAAAGAAAAAAAGAAACTCACAATAGTAACTATATATGGTATTTCCAAGAAGCATACCTCACTGAATTGCTGGAACAAAATGGATGGCAAAAAATCCTGAGGTTGTAAGTCAACGAGAGGCCCCGTCCAGTTACTCTGAACAAAAAGTTGCAAACTGCTTACACCAATTAGGAATATCAGCTGTTGTCTGCATGTAAGAATAAAAAAACAAATAAGAACCACTGCCTAACAACAACCAATTTCATTTCAGTTTTACTAAGAAAATGGAAAATACAAACCAACATTTATATAGATTAACCAAGTATTACAAAACAAAATTTCTGAAACCTAAACAATTTATGTCTCAATGTCCAATATTATAACCATGAGCCACATATGGCTACATTTAATTGCAATTAAATGAAATTTAAAATTCTGTCCCTCAGTTGCACTATCTATTTCAAGGCTCAATACCCACATGGGGACTAGTGGTGCCATACTGGAGAGCACAGGTTTTCCAACAACAACTAAAACCACTGTCTTGGGGCGCCTGGGTGGCTCAGTTGGTTAAGCAAGTGCCTTTGGCTCAGGTCATGATCCCGGAGACCGGGATCGAGTCCCGCATCAGGCTCCCTGCTTGGCGGGAAGCCTGCTTCTCCCTCTCTCACTCCCCCTGCTTGTGTTCCCTCTCTGGCTGTGTTTCTCTCTGTCAAATAAATAAAATCTTTAAAAATAATAATAATAAAAATAAATAAAAATAAAACTGTCTTACGCTCGCAAAGCACTATTAAATGTATTCAGTCTGTCTTTCTAGGAAAATTTCAAATAAAATTCTACCTTTCAGTTGTGTCCAAATTTGTTGAGTAATCTAGGAACGTTACTATCTGCTTCTCCAGGTAGCTGTCCATCTTTTCTTCAGTCATCGTTGTTGAGTTAAAAATATTTTGAGTCAATGAATTTAAGAATATGGCCTCATAGTTCCCTTCTAGCAGCAACTGTAAGAAAGATCCACTCTCTGCAATACAAAAAATGAGTCAATGATCCAAAAGACCATTTTTTTCATACTCTAAAGGATAACACTACTAGGTAAATCTACCATTTCATATTTTAGTACACACACAAAAAAAATGTATATCCTAAGAATGCTTACTATATATTAACCACAAAGCCCTGAGCAAATTCCCAGTATTCTATGAACATCACTTCTACAATTAGCAGCTCATCCATATAACAAGCAGCAAGGTAGAAGTCAGACACAGGAATAATATTCCTCATTAGTAAATATTATCACCCTTCTGATAATTCAAAAGATTCTTATTGACAACAGAAAAGTTTCCACAATTGGGGTCTAAGGCCTTTCATAATCTGGCTTCTCCTATTCCCACCATATTCCCTGAGGAACAGCTGGTTCTCTCAATGTTCCTAAAATATCCCATGCACATTCCTGCCTCCACACTTTTACACTTGTGATTTATCTTGCTGAGCTCTTCTCCACATGTCTTACTCTTTAAGACCCTTCAGCTCACCTCTGACTTCTTCCATGAAATTTTACCAGATCACCAGGTTCAAAAACTATCTCCCTCCTGAAGCACCTATTTCACACACACACACACACACACCCCACTTAGATACTGAACTATATTCTTATTTTTCTTCTGGACCCAGCCTAAATTTCACAACCAGACGTGCCTTTGTCTCACATTTATCACTAGTAAATATGCTTTTAAAACCTCCTCTCCAAGGCACCTGGGTGGCTCAGAGGGTTAAGCCTCTGCCTTCGGCTCAGGTCATGATCTCAGGGTCCTGGGATCCGGTCCCCAAATCGGGCTCTCTGCTCAGCCTGCCTCTCTGCCTATTTGTGATCTCTCTGTCAAATAAATAAATAAAATCTTTAAAAAAACAAACAAACAAAAACCTCCTCTCTGCCTGCCTCTCCGCCTATTTGTGATCTGTCAAGTAAATAAATAAAATCTCAAAAAAAAAAAACCCTCCTCTCCAGTAAATGTGTACTGTTCACAAGAATTATATCTTTGCTGCCTCGTTTCAGCCTTTTTGCTTACCAACTGTGGAACCTGGAATAAAGTACTTAAACAAACTGTCTTTAAACGTCTTCACCTGCAAAAAGGAATTAGACGTAGTACCTACCTTAAATGTCTACTATAATGATTAAATGACAATAAATGCTAGGGACTTAGAAAAGCAGCCGACATCGCAGCCGCTACCCCTAAGGCTAGGCAGTGATAAGGTTGGGGTAAAGACAAGCACTGAGTCCAGAGGACCCCGCCCACCACATCGAGGATGCAACAATCCAAAGTGTTAAGGGTTCAGCTAAGCGATTTCGGCAGAAAAACAAAACAAAACAAAAGGAGGAATGAGAACCCAGCCAGCACCACTCTCCTCTCACAGTCCATACGCTAGCGTCCGTTCTTTACAGGTCCGCCTTTCTCACCTGAACCGGTGACTCCCTCCTGCTTCCATTCCTGCCGCTCAGCCTCAGTGGCGAAGCCCCTCAAAACAGCCAGCTCGGTTATCCACATCGCCTTGGACATCGCTGCAGATAAAGTGAGTTCTACGAGGGTCACACGGCAGTCAACAAAAAAGAAAGTGAAAGGAAGAGAGTCGAAAGATGCCGAAATCTAGTGGCGACAGACCCTGTGAATACACCCACAGCCCTGAAAGTCCATGTGCAAACATCGTCACATGGACGCGGCCATGACGGCAGCGCGGGACACCCTGGGAAAAACACACTCTCGCCTCTGGTGTGTTTCCGCCTAGGAGGCCAACGCCAGTCCTTAGTACTGAGCATGCCCAGTAGAGATGCCCCGGCCGGAGCACGGAACAGGCGGGTGGGAGGGCGCGGTCGCTCTCAGTCCCGCCCTAAAGGGGCGGTGCTAAGAACTGTGGACTGCAAGGAGGGGGTGGATTCCTCTTGCACCACCCACAGAGGACTGCCCTTAAAACGCCGTGGAAGCTATGGTCTTGTCTTGCCAACGGGTAAGAGGAATCTTCTGTGGCTTGGGTTCCTAAACATTTTTGGATCAGAATCCTCCTGACTACCTAACCAAGGTCCTTCACGCAAAATACATGTGGGCCCTGGCTGCCAACATCGGGTACACTCCAGGAAGTTAGAGACCCTCTGAAGTGGAGGCGACCAGCACAAGAACCACCTCCGCAGAGAATAGGTCTTTATTCTTAGAATGAAACTAAGGAAAGTTTTGGGGTGCCTGGCTGGCCCGGTGGGAGGAGCCTGCGACTCGATCTCCGAGAAATGAGTTCAATTCCCAGGTTGGGTGTAGAGATTACACACCTACATGACTAACAATAGAAGAAATAAATAACTTTTTTTAGAAGTGTAGGGAAAGTATATGGTTTTGACGCTGCCACTACATAAATCCTGACTGAGTGGGACCTGTGGCCCCGCGTCTGGTGCAGAGGAGCTTCTGGAGTATAGGCTGAGTCCAGAACCTGACCCGCCCGCGGGCCTGCGGCTGAGCACCAAGCTGACCTGGCGCGTGTTTCGCTGGTCCTTTCTTCACACTCCGCTCCTAGGCCAAAACCCAGGCTCGGAGAGCCAGGCCTCGCGGAGGGACTTTGCCCTAATGGGCCTGAAGCCTGTACCGTGAGACTGCCGTGCACTTGTTAGGGGAACGCTGACCTGCGGCATTCTCAGAGAAATCGAGGGCAAGCGATCTCTGAAAGAGCCTAGCTCAGTACCGACTCCAAGAAGGGAACTAAATTCTCAGTTCACTTTCCTCCTCCATAGGCTGTGGAAGGAATGGTGCTCAGTCAGCCTCGGCCAGCAGAAGCCAAAGAAAGCCAGACCTGGGCTGAGTGGAGAAGAGCAGATGCCCTGGAATGTCTTCTCATTGAAAAGTAATTTATCGGGGCACCTGGGTGGCTCAGTTGGTTGGGCAACTGCGTTCGGCTCAGGTCATGATCCCGGGAGCACCACATCGGGCTCCCTGCTCAGCGGGAAGCCTGCTTCTCCCTCTCTCACTCCCCCTGCTTGTGTTTCCTCTCTGGCTGTGTTTCTCTCTGTCAAATAAATAAAATCTTAAAAAAAAAAAAAAAAAAGGTAATTTATCCACTATCTGTGCCAGAAATGATATTTAATCAGTGTGTCCTTTTGGTTTTTTTTTTTTTTTAAGATTTCATTTATTAATTTGAGAGAGAGGGAGAGCTCAAGTAGGCAGAACAGCAGAGAGAGGGAGAAGCAGGTTCCCAGCTGAGCTGGGCGCCCCTTGCACAGCTGGGTCCCTGGACCCTGGGACCACAACTCCAGCCATAGGCAGCTGCTGACCCGACTGAGCCACCCAGGCGCCCCTCCTTTTGTTTTGTTTTGTTTTTTCTAAGGCACAAAATCCAGCACTGTCTAAACTATTTGACATTTGCTAGAGCTATTGAAGCGGAAACACACTGGCCACCCAACCAGGTTCCTCACTTGCCTGTAGAGCAGACTTGTCCCACACAGTGAACTTGGGGCTTCTCTATAATTCAAGGGTGGTTTGTTTTAAGTGAGATATGCTTGACAATGATAATAATCAAGTATATTCATCTCTCTTCAGGCAAATGGACTCTAGAATAAAAATGTGGGAGAAAAAAATATGGTCTCAGCTGACAAAAACAAACAAAATCGGAGTGGAGCTGGTGAGCAGGATATGTCCACTTTAGGAGGAGTGGAGTGGCTTGGCTGGCCAGGAGTCTCAGCGTTCAAGACCCAGTCTGAGTAGCAGACCCTGTAGAGACCACAGCAAGGGGAGTGGACGGGAAGGAGTAGGTAGGGGTTCCAACTGAATGACTCAGCTTTGCCGGAGTCCTCATTTCAGCCCTTCTCTTCCCACCCCATAACCTTCAATTCCAGGGATATCTAGTGCTCCCAGTTGCTGAGTCGTTCAGGCGATTCTTCAGTGTAGATACAAGTTTGCCTTAGCTTTTCCCATTGCATTTTTAGGATTGGGCTTTCTCTGGTCAGCTACATCCGGTACTAGCTCCCGAACAGGGCATCCTGTCTCATCTTCTCTTTCCCTGTGGGTTATGTCTTAATTTTTTTCTTTACCAGAGATTTAGTGGGTTTTGAAGAAGGAGAGACAGCATATATTCAACATGCCAAGTTGACTGTAGAATCTTAAACTGTATTATAAATGACACCATTCTCCAAGTAACTTTGGGTTTGATTCATCTATGTGTTTTAACTAATCCTATCTCATATCTTTCTAAATGGTAAAAAGGAGTCAGGATTGTAACCGCATTTCATGACCCTTCAGTCCTTTTTCATATTCATTAACAAATCTCATGTTTAATAATTTTTAAATGTTTGTAGCAGCATTTTTAGTAATAGTCAAAAACTGGATACAACCCAAGTGTCCATGCACAGATGAAGAAATAAACAAATCGTGATGTATTCATACAATGGAATAGTGTTCAGCTATAAAAATGAATGAACTATAGATGCATATAATATACACAAATACCAAAGTAATTATGCTGAGTGAAATATTCCAGAAAAACAGAGATAATACAGTATGAGTCCATTTATATATATCTAGAAAATGCAAACTAATCTCTAATGACAGAAAGCAGATTAGTAGTTGCTGGGCCATGGGAAAATGGAGAGGAAAGCAGGGATGAACAGGGACACTTTTGGGGAGTGAACAGATATGTTCACTCTCTGTGCTGATGGTTTCTTGGGAATGTACATATGGAAAAACAAACCAGTTAAAATATATGCACTTTTTTCTTTGTTCTACATCAGTTATTCCTCAATAACACTTTTCAAAATATTGTCTGTTTTTATAAAACATAAAATCTGATCTCCCAAGATTAATATTCAAAAGTCTTCACCTGACATGCTGGTCCTCTGCTTTTTTTTTTTTTTTTTTTTTTTTGAAAGAGAGAGAGAGAAAGTGAGCACAAGCAGGGGGAGGGGCAGAGGGAGACGAAGGCTCCCTGCTGAGCAGAGAGCCCAAAGCAGGACTCAATCCCAGGACACCAGGATCATGACCTGAGCCAAAAGCAGATGCCTAACTGACTGAGCCATATAGGCGCCCCTACAATAACTCTTTCAGGCAAATATTATTAAGCTAATTTGTCAAATAGGGAAACTGAGAGGTAGATACCTTGCCTAAGATTGCACTAGGATTCGAACCTCATCTGACTCTTAGAGCTCCATGCTCTGTACATCTGGTGAACAAAGATGGTGAGAAGTATGTGACTGGTATGTGGGTCCCGAGCAAGTACGTAAATCAGTAAAATAACTTCCCTAGTGAACATACTGGAAACAACCCCAGAGCCAAGGTCAGTACAGATGCTGAAAATCCCCAACAGCAAAGACTGGAGAAGCAGAGGAAAGAAAGCATGTATGTGATTGAGCTAGGAATGTTGATAAGAATGTCAGTCAAGTGGGACAGAACTGGACAGCTCACCTCCTTAATGAGAAGCAACCAGATCCTGCAAAGGTTTCCTTCTTTGAAAACTTCCCTGGTAAGTAAGGACTGAAGCCAGGCAGCCCTGAGGTGGCCCCTAGGCCTTACTTTGTCCTTGGGGCTCCTAGATTTTGGCTCTAACCACTAGCATGCTTCCCCTGAAGGATGTGTTGTTTGTCCCACAAAGCAAAATAAGAAGCTTCCCTCCAAGGTCTTCATTCAGGTGAAAACACTATAAGGCTTTCAAAAAGACTTCCAAAGATGCAGGATAGGTACAAAGGAGACATAAATGTAGATCCAGAAACAATGGATCTGGGCTTGATCCAACCAGCCCTAGTACCATCCCTCCCTTGACTCTAGAACACTTTTGGATGCTTGGAATCACATAAAAGGGCCTCATACCCTGGGTAGGAAGCTCTACAGGGACCCATATGTCACAAACACACAAAATAAGTCAAAGAATACATGAGGGTTCCTCTCATTCAAGATCCAAGGACGTAGGGTGACCTTAAACAGATGCCCTCTTGATTTAGGCTATTTAAACTCTGGAGAAAAGGCATCTCTACATGTTACTTCCCTCTTGGCATGAATGCAACAGATTCTTACATAATTAAGTGCCCTTTCTCAGTAGTAATGCTCATTTCTTTACTATTTGTGTTCTATTTTTGGTTCTGGAGGTACTGCTGAAAAAAATTTTATTTACGACAGATATGGACAGTGGCTAGAAAACATTTCACAATTTTTTTTTTATTTTTTTTTATTTTTATTTTTTAGCTTTTTATTTTTTTTTTATTTTTTTTTATTGTTACTAAATTTTTTTTTCCAGTGTTTCAAGATTCATTCCCCATTCCCCACACCCAGTGCTCCCCGCTTTAGGCATTTCACAATTTTAAACAACTCAGATGTACCATTCAAATGAGATGTAACATGTTACCCATTCTTCACATTAGCCATTAGATGATATCAAATGCTAGAAATGTTGAATTTTGTTTGTATAGATTAGATTAAACATTTTGAATCTTCTAAAAGTTTAGCTTTCTTTATATTTTTCAAAAGATTTTATTTATTTATTTGCCAGAGAGAGAGAGCAAGCACAAGTAGGGGAGTGGCAGGCAGAGGGAGAAGCAGGCTCTACAGGGAGCAGGGAGCCAGATAGGGGGCTCAATTCCACCTTGGGATCAGGACCTAAGCCGAAAGCTTTCTTTAACCAGCATTAATTTAAAGTTTTGATAGTCGTTGGTTATAGTTTGTATTTTGCTTTTAATTTTAGTAATTTTAAAAGTTTTAGAAGAAAAAGAAAACATGAAACTTAACACTTACCTAAGTTTATATTTTCAATGAAAATACATTCAAACTTTATATACTTGGAATAAAATTTATATAATTGGAAGAAAATTACATTATATATTTTTTATTCTTCAGTTTATTGATGTTAGTAGGACCAGGAAGAGGAAGAGGCAGAGAATAGATTCTCTCTCCCCTAGAGGCCTCAGAGGAAGATTAGTCCTGCCAACTCCTTGGCTTCAGACTTTTGGGTTCAAAACTGTGAGTGAATAAATTTCTGTTGTTTTAAGCCCCCTCCCCACAGTTGGTGGTAATTTGTTGCAGCAGCCCTAGGAACTAGGATAAGCATTAAAACATCATTAAGATTTGGTAGAAATAAAGTCAACATAAATAAATTCTATGGAATAGATATATAACATGCTAATTAGGTATGTTCTTTATTTCATTATTTATGCAAACAGTACTTGCCAATCAATAAAATACCTCAAGATACCCCATAACTTAATTATTTTAGTTATTTTGATGATTAGCACTTACTATATAAAACATGGCTTAACACATTTTTGTGGAGGGAGGCACCTGGGTGACTCAGTTGGTTAAGCATCCAATTCTTGATTTTGGTTCAGGTCATGATCTCAGGGTTGTGAGATCGAACCCCACATTGGGCTCCACACTCAGTGCAGAGTCTGCTTAAGGTGCTCTCTCTCCCTCTCCCTCTGCTCCTCACCCTATTCTCCCCAACCCCGCTCTCTAAATAAGTAAATAAAATCTTTAAAAAAAAAAAAAAAGAAGAAGGTTGATGAGGACATTCACATATACAGATATACAGAAAGACCACGTGGAAACAAGACACCTACAAGCCCATGAAAAGAGGCCTCAGAAGAAACTGTCCCTGCCAACACGTTGATCTTGGTGGTGAAGCCTCCATCTGTGGTACGTCGTTATGGCAACCTCAGCAAACTATGGAGTAAGCAGCACATTCAGCTTTGTCTTTTTGTTTCAGGTACCGATTAGTGGCCTTATAATCCTTTGACAAATCTGGAGGTTCCACCAAGATTATTTTATTATTTTTTTTAAAGATTTTATTTATTTATTTTGACAGAGAGAAACACAGTGAGAGAGGGAACACAAGCAAGGGGAGTGAGAGAGGGAGAAGCAGGCTTCCCGCAGAGCAGGGGCTTCCCGCTGAGCAGGGAGCCCGATGTGGGGCTCCATCTCTGGTCTCCGGGACCATGACCTGAGCTGAAGGCAGACACTTAACGACTGAGCCACCCAAGCGCCCCGAGCTGCATGTGTTTTTGCTTTGTCTTGAATTATCCTCTTCTGCAGGATGTCTAAGGGGCTGTTCCGTGGGCGACGTGTGCAAAGTCTCCACTCCAATCCAAGCTGGCCATGAGGTTGTTGGCCTATATCTTTGGCCAACAGATGACGGGTCTGTGAAAAAACCATGGATCAAATCAGTGGATTCCCCGTACAATGTTCATAGAAGTATTCACTCCCTGCCTTACCCGTTTTTGAAAGGTCATTTTGTTTAAACTAAAGTCTAAGATCAATGATTACTGGGTCACTGGTCATACAGTGTATGACTAGTAGGCCTCCTCAGCTGGAGGACTGGAGATACGGTGACTACGCACACACTGTTACTCTCGCCGGTCCCCTCCTTGGTGTGTCAAAGTTTGTGTATCTCAAAGTCTAAACTGATTCCTGGAAGAACTTCTGTCTCCTATGTAAAGCCACACCACAACTCTTGAATTTTCCCTGGAAATTGAAAAATTAAGCAAACAAAAAAAAAAAAAAAAAGGAAAGAAACAAACAAAAATTCTAACTCCAAGATAGTCTCAAAGTCTTGGTAATCTGTTGTATCCTTGAGCTTCTCTGTTTTACCCACATTTTCCTGCTTTTCCAAATGAGCTCATTTCCTCCCCAGAATTTTCACAAAACACACACAAACACTCTCTCTCTCTCTCTCTTTCTCTCTCTTTCTCTTTCTCTACCAGATCCGGTCAACTCAGTGAATGGCAGGGAAATGAATGTATGGATTCCTGAAAAATAAAGGCATAGGTTAATGGAACTTAAGGTTCATGGCCCCTCCCAAGGCTCTGGGAAATGTTGGAACAATGCAGTCACTTGATCATAAGCCTACGTAACATTTGCTAAAGTAACAAAGTAGATTGATCCCCTAAGGCAGGGTACAAAGTAGGACCGGACAAGGGAAGAATGGGTGAAAGATTAAGATACAGATTTTCTTCTGGAGGAAAATGTTCTAAAATTGGCAGTGGCAGGCGCCTGGGTGGCTCAGTCAGTTAAGCATCTGACTCTTGATTTTAGCTGTGATCACCCTGTGATCTTAGGTGCTGGGATGGAGCCACACGCCAGGCTCTGCACTCTATGGGAGATTCTCCCTCTGCTCCTCCCCCAGCTCTGTCTCTCTTTCAAATAAGTCTTTAAAAAAAATTGGTGGTGGTGATTGTACATATCTGTGAATATACTGAAAGCCATTGAATTGTACACTTAAAATGGGAACAAATTGTACGGTATGGGAAATATATCCTAATAAAACTTTTGTTTTTTAAAATAAGATATTTTGGGGGCACCTGGATGGCTCAGTCATGAAGCGTCTGCCTTTGGCTCAGGTCATGGTCCCAGGGTCCTGGGATGGAGTCCATATCAGGCTCCCTGCTCGGCGGGAAGTCCGCTTCTCCTTCTCCCTCCCCCACTTCGCCTGCTGTCCCTCTCTCGCTGCCTCTGTCAAATAAATACATTTTTAAAACATATATATTAAAGTAAGATATTTCAAGTCACTTGAGTCTATCCTGCCTTCCACTCAGACCCACTTCTGCAATCACATGGCATTAGAGTGGCTGTGGTAATTTAAGGGAGCTGGGGAGTTGGGGATGTATTTGGTTTTGGTTTGGTGAGATTTATGTAGTCCGCAGTCTATTCTATAGATAATTAAGGGGCCGCTAACCATTGCAGTGTAGGCATGGCTTCCAGGAACACACCTACAGCCAGTTCCCTGCTCACTGATTATGGAACAAAAATAACAGGTTGAAGGTCCTAGGGTGAAATAAAGAAGTCCTATACCAGAGGGAGGTGGCAATGGATGAGAAACAAGGCTTGAATGTACAGTCAGAAGATGTTTATAGAAAATTCTTCCAATTATCAGGTGTCTAAAATTGAGATTCAACTCTCATTTTGGCCTCCTTTACCTGGCCAAAATGGAAATGTACTCCTGCCAGGCATATATTTGACTTTTACACAGTGTTTATGGTGTGCAGCTCACTAAGCCTGGGGCTGTGTCTGATTCTAGGTTTGCAGTAGTGCAGCTTCTCAGCCGAATACTTGTAAGTGCCATTCTCCGGGACAGCCTGACGTCCCGAGAAGGGCTGAGAAAGGGCAATGAAATCATGACCTTCAGTGGAGAAGCTGAGTCAGATCTTGACGTTGAGCAGATGCAGGCCCTGTTTCCAGGCTCACTCTGATGGCCTGGCTGCCGGACACAAAAAGAAACTTCTGTTCTTCCTGGTCAGACAGTGACTTGTTCTCAGGGGACCAGAAGAGTCTGGTGCCCAATCTCTTCTGGAGGAATTCCTGGATAAAAGTTTAAAAAGAACACAACCGGTGATTTCAGCAGTGTCCTTGACATCACAACTGGCCTGAAAAGGAGTCTGACTGATGGGATGCTGGACCAAGTTTCTCCCAGGGAGGAAATGAGGCCCAAGTTCAGGGACCCCACGGTTCTTTGGGCACCAATCACCTCGAATTACTTGCTTAGAGCTTGTCTTCCACCAGATTCGGGGCACCGCGAGTCGAAGGCTAGTCAATCTCTTCATTACTATGTCCATAGGACACTTTGAGCCTTTTCCACCTCAAATCATTTTTTTTTTAAAGATTTTATTTATTTATTTGACAGAGAGAAACACAGTCAGAGAGGGAACACAAGCAGAGGGAGTGAGAGAGGGAGAAGCAGGCTTCCCGCCGAACAGGGAGCCCGATGTGGGGCTTGATCCCGGGTCTCCGGGATTATGACCTGAGCCAAAGGCAGTCGCTTAACCAACTGAGCCACCCAGGCGCCCCTCAAATCATTTTTTTTTAACTGACAAGAAAGGAAACCATTTATAAAATGTATTTAAAAATTAAACCAATATGAGAGAAAATACAAATAAGCCAAAGATTAAAGTATCTTAGTTAACAGGGAAAAAGGAAGAAATCACAAACCCACCTGGTTCTTTTAATTAATTAACTAATTAATTTATGTTAGAGACAGAGAATGAGAGCATGAGTGAAAGGGGCAGAGGGAGAGAGAATCTTACCCAGGCTCGATGCCTAATGCAGAGCCCAACATGGGGCTTGATCTCATAACCCTGATTATGACTCGAGCTGAAACCTTCAGCTGAGCCACCCAGGTGCCCAGTTTTTTCTTTCTTTCCTTTTTTTTTTTTAAAGATTTCATTTGAGAGAGAGAAAAAGTATGAGTAGGGGGAGGGGCAGAAGGAGCAGCAGACTCCCTGAGGAACAGGGAGCTGATGTGGGGCTCAATCCCAGGATCCTGAGATCATGACCTGAGCCAAAGGCAGATGCCTAACTGACTGAGCAACCCAGGTACCCCTTCTTTTCTTTTGAGAGAGAAAGCATAAAAGACAGCACGAGCAGGGGGAAGGGGCGGGACACAGGGAGACAGAGAAATAGACTTCCTACTGAGCAGGGTCACTTGGGACTCAATCCCAGGACTCTGGGACCATGACTTGAGCCCAAGGCAGACACCTAACTACCTGAGCTACTCAGGTGCCCTGGTTCTTTTCTTTTTTGATGGGAGAAACAAAACAGAATTTATGGGTTGGTGGGACACCAACCTGTTAGAATACTAACAACAGTGTATATATGTCCATGGGTGAGGTTAGGGTTAGGGCTATGTATCCCTACCATCAATAATAAAAAACAGGGGCGCCTGGGTGGCTCAGTTGGTTAAGCGACTGCCTTCGGCTCAGGTCATGATCCCAGAGACCCGGGATCAAGCCCCACATCGAGCCCCACATCGGGCTCCCTGCTCAGCAGGAAGCCTGCTTCTCCCTCTCTCACTCCCCCTGCTTGTGTTCCCTCTCTGGCTGTGTTTCTCTTTGTCAAATAAATGAAATCTTAAAAAAAAAAATAATAATAAAAAACAAATATTGATCAACCGTGCTGGAAGAAATAATAAATTGTCCTCCTGTCCAATAGTTAGAAATATAAAAATTATTATCTATGAAGAGGTGATCAAAAGATTACAATCAAGGAAAAAACAGCAAACAAAATTGCAGCTAAATATGTAAGGAAAAGTGATTATAAAGTTTTATATTTACAGATAGATGCCTGGGTGGCTTAGCCAGTCAAGCCCCAATTCTTGGTTTCAGCTCAGATCATGATCTCAGGGTCATCAAGCCTGGAATCAGGCTCCATGCTTGGTGCTGAGTCTTCTTGGGATTCTCTCCTTCTCGTTCTGTCCCTCGCCCCAGCTCCTGCTAAAATAATAAATCTTAAATTTTTTTTAAAAACTTCCCAGTATTATGAAATTAGATAAACCCAAAGCCCTGCCATGCTCTGACCACCTTGCCCAAGACTGAGGAATCCATGCAGCAGCTTGGGCCAGGCTCAAAGGGCCAGTCCTCTGGTCCTCAGGCTGCCTGCTCCAGCTGTCCATCTTGCTCTGCTCAAGGTCTGCAACTGGCTTTGTACCCATGTCTTAGTTGACTGTGGGCATGTCTGTTTCTATCTTGGAACCTTTTGTTCTAACTAGTCTCATTACCCCCCCAAGATTTGAGGCTTATGTTTCAGCAAAGGATTATTCCAGCATCTACACAAGGTCAGCCAGAGTACTAACTTTAAGTGTACATATTGCTTGATTAAAAAAAACAAATGCAACTGTAGAAACTTGTCTACTCAAATCATCAGCTATAGTTTAAGAATAAATGGCCAGTACCGCCTGGCCAGGGGCCTAGCCTCACTTGCCATGCTGACCACAGCGCTGCTCAGGTCATGGTCCAGACTGCTCCCAGCCGGCAATGGTCTCCTAAGTACAGAAAGAGAAGCGATGTGACAAGCTGCAACCTATTTACTGTATTGTACAAAGTGTGGGTCTCTAATGGAAAGGAGGCCCAACCGAAACCCTTCACCCTTCACCAGTTTAAGACACACTAACTAGACCATCTCACCGTCACCCATCTCATCCCGCATAAACCAAACTATAGGACATCAAAAAAACTTTATAGTACCTTCTCTTTTTGTGTGGCATTGACAACACTGGCCTTGATGCCACAGTGCCAGTGCTAGCTAAGCAGCTTTTGTGCTGGAGCACTTCATAGCTGGTAGTTTCATGACTAGACCAATTGTCTTTACTGTCTTTGTTCCATCCTTTTCCAAGGCCTTCACACGTATCTTCCCCAACTCCCTGCCGCACCCTGATCTCCCACTCCAGGTACCTTAGCCAGTAAACATGCTGATTGTTCTTATACCAGAAAAACAGGTATTTCCCAACTCTTTTTCTGTTTGTCTTAGTTGATAACCTACCTGGGCTCTAATGGGCTGTTAACTCATCTCCTTGCCTTCCCCTAGTTGGTAGAACCATCTTCCTGAAACAGAGTCTGATCGGGTTGCTCTGCAAATCGCCATCATCCACAGGATGTTAAAGCTTCTTAACAAGACGTTCTTCTACGATCCAAGCCCTCCTATCTTTCTAACATTATGGTCTACATTTCATTGACTACCCTACTTCCTCTTACAATCAAATGTGCTGAGTCTTTCCCTTGCTCTCTTGTGTCTGTAATAACTTCTGCCTGGATAACTTCATCTTTTTTAAAAAGGTGTATTTATTTTTGAGTGAGGGGTGGGCAGAGGAGCAGAGGGAGAGGGAGAGAGAGAATCTCAAGCAGACTCTGTGCTGAGCACAAAACCAAACACAGGCCTTGATCTCACAACCCCAAAATCATGACTTGAACAGAAATCAAGAGTCAGACACAACCAGCTGAGCCACCAAGGCACCCCTGCCTGGCTAACTTCTTTATCCTCATCCATATCTTCCTTGAGGAAGCTTTCATGACCACATCACCTCAATGCCCATTAGCATTTTGCCTGAGCTAAGTGTTCCTCCCCAGTGTTCCCAAGAGTACCCTGTAAACTCTTTGATCAGAGAACTTCTCAGTTGTACCCACCTTGTATTTCCATGTCTGTCATTCAACCCTCCTGTGTAGGAAGATGTACCTACTACCAAAGTGAATGCTCAAAGTCAGGATCTTAGATGGAACCATGTTAAAGTAATCAGTCTCAAATTTAGACTTTTAGGTCTTGGTTTGTTTGTTTTTAAGGTTTTATTTACTTGACAGAGAGAGAGCACAAGCAGGGGGAGAGGCAGGCAGAGGGAGAGAGAGAAGCTGCTCAGCAGGGAACCCAATGTGGGGCACCATCCCAGCACCCTGGGATCATGACCTGAGCTGAAGGCAGCTACTGACTGAGCCACACAGGTGCCCCTAGGTTGTGGTTTTTTAAAAACATGAACTGGACCTTATACTACTGGTTTTGTTACTTTCCTCTTATAAAGCTTTCTGAAGACTAGTAGTGTGAACTGGAAAAAATGACTGAAACTTATTTCAATGATTCAAAACAAAATCCCAAGTTGGAGGCAAGCAATCCCTTTGATATAGTTAGTAGCTTTTATTATCCATCCCTGACAGGACCCTGACAAAAGGAAAACCCTAGAGGACCGATGACAGTCCTTTTACTTCTTATTGCTGATCATTTTACACTTAGATTTTAGCAAGCATCTGTGCGGATGACACTTAATTGACTGTTCTTTCTCATCAACTGACTCTGTTTTGTCCTTCTTGGTGTACGTAGCTTACCATCCACTGCACCTAATGGTATGTGTTAGAACTTTTCACTTACCCTCCTTTAGCCATGCTCAGGGAGCACTATTCTCTTTTACGCCAGACAGTATCATGCTCTCTAGTTCCCCTGTTTCTGGTCAGCTCCAGATTCAAGGTTCCCACACACCAGTTCATTTTATGTAAATACTGTCAAAAATCACCTTTTCCTCTGTAATAATTGGTCTTTGAAAAATATCCTTTCTTTTCCCATGCTTAGGTTGTGAGAGTGTCCAATTCTTAGTAGAAATAGCATTTCACACCATGGCAACTGTTTTAGAAACAAGACATACTAATACACCTAAGTCTTTATTTATTTGGCTCTAAGAAGAATTTGCATGAAAATGAGCCTATATGGCAGGTACAGAATGTACTGTAACAGCACCAGAGAGGTTTCCTCTCTGCTCTACAGAGCCTCAATGTTTTAATACATACATGTGACTTTAGTAATAAAACCAGAGTCCAGGAAAAAAGGAGCCCTTTAGGAAAAAATCAGTTTAGAGTAACTTTTCAAATTGACCATTCCTTCTCATATACTTAACTTCAAATAACGGATACATTCACAGGCCCAAATGTTGGCATAGAATAAAATCATGTTCATTTATTTTTTCTGCATCTTAGAATTAGAAGGCATAAAATTAAATACGTTGAATGTAATAAATTCATCCATACAAGTGCAAGTCTCCAGCTATAATGCATTTTATGGCATATTTATCATTTAAAAAATGTACCAGTAAATCAAAAAGAGGGAGTATGTCCATTTAACTTTTATTTAAGTGTATGTAGGAGGTCTTCAGAAATCAAAGATGAGCATGAAGATATGGCCAAACATAAAATCTATCAAATTCAGTGAAAAGTTGCCGACTTTAAATAGTAGTTGTAAGAATGACCAATATATATTCTTTGTTAACAACCTCTCACTCTACAGTAAAAAAAAAATAAAATAAACATTCAGTAAACATTCTTTCCTAAGGTAGTTTCCCTTATATATCAGTGATTTATCCATTTCTTTGTATACACAAATTTGTTGAACATACCAATCAGTGGTTCTCACAATTGAAAAATAAAAGCACAAAAAAGTTTACACTCTTGTACAGGTAAATAAAAGATCACCTTGAATTAAACTGGATCTCCTTAAGGGCAAAGTATAGTTTCAGTTTCAATAACTATTACATAATTAGTTTCTTACATACAAATATTGACATATTTGGCTTGTGCTTCAAAGCCTTTGCGTCTATGAAGTCCATGTCAATGCAGCTCATAATTTGAAGTCACTGGGGAGTTCTTTACTGCTGCTGGGTTTGAGCTGATCATGCATCAGAGTCTCCTCGGCACCTGCTGCGGCACTGCACGTTTCCGAGGCATCATCAGCATCGGGGTCCAAGCCTTCGGGACAGGGAAGTTTTAGCAGCTCTTCCCGGAGCTGAGCAGTGTGACGCTACACAGGGGAAAATAGTGATACATGAATTACAAACCCTAATATTCTAACATAACATCATATGAGGGAGGAATTGAGATCACAACAAAACCCAAACCATTAGGCCTAAAATACTTATTTTTATTCATTGATTTGACAGAGAGGTAGCGAGTGTGAGAGGGAGAAGTAGGCACCCCCTGAGCAGGGAGCCTGATGGGATCATGACCTGAACCAAAGGCAGAGGCTTAATGACTGAGCCACGCGGGTGCCCCTAGGCCTACACATACTTATTGAGCACCTTCCTTATGTTTGCTACTGTAAGAAACAGTGAACAAAATGGGCAAAATACTGATGTTGCTGAAAAGCCCTGAGCAACATGCACACTGACCCTACCCATGCCCCCAGCATTACTAATGATTCAGAAGATACCATTCACGTATGATGATACTCTTAAATTAAAGAGAGTAATCTCTGCACTTATAATATATCCTGTCTCTCGCTAAATATTTTTGACAAAAAGTCCATAAATGAAAATAAACCCACAATTATTTTACTGAATGCAAACAAGTGTTCATCGGGTACCAAGTATTTTTTTTTTTTTAAAGATTTTATTTAGGGCACCCGAGTGGCTCTGTGCGTTAAAGCCTCTGCCTTCAGCTCAGATCATGATCTCAGGGTCCTGGGATCGAGGCCCGCATCAGGCTCTCTGCTCCACAGGGAGCCTGCTTCCTCCTCTCTGCCTGCCTCTCTGCCTACGTGTGATCTTTCTCTCTGTCAAATAAATAAATAAAATCTTAAAAAAAAAAAAATTAAAGATTTTATTTGACAGAGAGAAACATAGCCAGAGAGGGAACACAAGCAGAGGGAGGGAGAGAGGGAGAAGCAGGCTTCCTGCCAAGCAAGGAGCCCGATGTGGGGCTCGATCCCAGGTCTCCGGGATCATGACCTGAGCTGAAGGCAGCCACTTAACCAACTGAGCCACCCAGGTGCCCGGGTACCAGGTCTTGTATAGAACATCTGCAAAATGTTTCACTCTAATTGTCTCACTTAATGCTCAGAAAAACACCTTGGAAACAATTTTATCATCCAGTTGTTTTATGTAAGTAGGCTCTATGAACAGGGTGCAGCCCAATGCAGGGCTCAAACTCATGACGCTGAGATCAAGACCTGAGCTGAGATTGAGAGCTGGACGCTTAACCAACTGAATTCTTGGGTGCCCCTCTAATTTTTTTTCTAATTTAAGCAAGTGAAAAAGAAGAGTCCAAGAGATTATATAATTTTGTATTCGACCATACATTACATATTTAGAGAAAGATGTAGAGATAGATGTTAACAGAGAGGGAAATAGTTGTCTACAAATCTTAAGTTTTGGTTTGTAAGTTCCTACTGGGAGAAAAATGACCTCAAGTATTGTGCCAGGGCTTTGAAAATTTGTTGTTGTCAATATCCAACTTTGAAAATTAACTACCTAACATTTACAGAACAATTTTTATGTATGAGATACTGTGTTTAACACTGGCAATATAAAAGCAATGAGTAGAACAAGGAAGATATAAAATCTCTGACCTCCCAGAGACTAAATGTGGATTAGAGGTCTAAGACCTATAAACAAGATAATAACAACTACGCACTTCTAGCCATTTGTAAGGTTTCAAAATATATTAATGTGGGTGCCTGGGTGGCTCAATGGGTTAAAGCCTCTGCCTTCGGCTCAGGTCATGATCTCAGGGTCCTGGGATTGAGGCCCACATCGGGCTCTCTGCTCAGCAGGGAGCCTGCTTCCTCCTTTTTCTCTGCCTACTTGTAATCTGTCAAATAAATAAATAAAATCTTAAAAAAAAATATATATATATATAACGCACTGATAACTCATAATTTCTTTAGCCTCAATTTACCTTCCATTGTGGACAATAGGAGAAAATATTAGGGAAGGAGAAAGAATTTTTTTTTTTTTTTAAAGATTTTATTTATTTGACAGAGAGAAACACAGCTAGAGAGGGAACACAAGCAGGGGGAGTGAGAGAGGGAGAAGCAGGCTTCCCGCCGAGCAGGGAGCCCGATGTGGGACTCGATCCTGGGTCTCCAGGATCATGACCTGAGCCGAAGGCAGTCGCTTAACCAACTGAGCCACCCAGGCGCC
>PITA01028188.1:0-19758 GCA_004023965.1 Spilogale gracilis
GGGTCCCGCGGGCGCACCGCGGCACGCGAGCAACGGTCCAGGAGAAGCCCGAGTGAGGGTCCCGCGGGCGCACCGCGGCACGCGAGCAACGGTCCAGGAGAAGCCCGAGTGAGGGTCCCGCGGGCGCACCGCGGCACGCGAGCAACGGTCCAGCTGCAGGACCTAGCCGGGCTCCCTGCGTCTTCCTGGGCAGCCCTGCTTGAGGTCCTGCTGCAGCTGGCGGGGAGAGGGTCTGGAGCAGGCCCTGGCTGCCAAGGGGAAGGTCAGGACTGGTCAGGAGCCAGAGACAGACTGGGCACATCTCGAGAATGCACAGGGCACGTCCCCGTCCTCTCCTGGAAACCTCTTCCCTGCCTGAACACTGCAATGGAATGAGCACTGACCTGGGACTCACATGTTGGCTTCAACACGATTACTGGGCAATCTGGAGAAAGCCTTGAACCTCTGAACCTCAGAGAGCCCATCTGTATTTTAAGACTAACACCTACACCTGCTGGGTTTACCGAGCGTTCAAAGGCCTAGGAGAAGCTACCACCCCATGTTCTGTATGTGTTCAGGTTGTCATTTCAAATCAGTAGAAAAAAACTTGTGACTGGATAAACGATGCTGGAAAACCGGGATAGCAATATGGGAAAAAATTAAACCGCCTCACAGGATCCAGCAAAAGTACCATGTGGATTCATGCACCGCAGACTAGTCAGTTCGGGGAATAAAGCAGACTCACTTTATTGAGAATATCTAAGCAGCAGGGCTGAGAATGTCTAAGTTCTGTGTAAACACCATGAAGAAAAAATTAACAGCTCTGACTTTTTAGAATTTGTGTAATAGAAGACTTCATACAGTCCAAAAAATGTGAAAAGAAAATAAAGTGAACAACGAAAAACTCATTCCCACAACACACCAAGCTCCTGTTAACTAATAAGAAAAGGACAGACATCACGTTATAAAAATGGACAAAGGACATGAACAGGTAAATCCCACAAGAAATACCAATGGCCAGCAAACATGAAAACATGCTCATTCTTGCAGAAGCCAGAAAGATGGAAAATAAAGGGGCACCTGGGTGGCTCAGTGGTTAAGCGACTGCCTTCGGCTCAGGTCATGATCCCAGAGTCCTAGGATCGAGCCCCACATCAGGCTCCCTGCTCGGCGGGAAGCCTGCTTCTCCCTCTCTCACTTCCCCTGCTTGTGTTCCCTCTCTCGCTGTGTTTCTCTTTGCCAAATAAATAAATAAAATCCTTAAAAAAAAAAAAAGACGGAAAATAAAGGAATAAAAAAATAAAGAACGTTTTTCTTTTTTCAGGTAGGCAAGTGTAGGAAATCCATAATCCCTGGCATTTTTGAAGGCGTGGGCCAATGGCCACGCTCACGCGCTCAGGAGCTGCTGGGGACGCGGGGCTGATCACGGCCCGCCTGGCACCATTCATAGTCTCAGATCATGTGCAAACCCCACAAAGCAGACATTAAGAACGAGTTCTCGACGAGTTCCTACGCATTCTCACAGTCCACGTTACGGCAGCTTGACTGCAATACTATTTGTAAGGAAGCAACGTGAATGTCCATCAACAGGCAAATAAACGATGACCACACTCCGCTTTTAGGTGGCTCAAGAGTGAAGGAGATTCCTTTATCGACATGGACGATTTCCAAGACATTCTACAGAAAATGCAAGTTTCAGAAAGGAGCAAACAGGATAATCTTATTAGGTAGTCAAACAAGGAAAATGAACCTACGCGTATCTCCTAACATATGTAAACACATTTAAAAGGCCTGAAGAGGGCAAAGCCGAAGTATCTCCAGCAGGTACGGGCAAGCAGTCACGGAGGACGGCTTCTTACTCCTGCACTTTCACACGATGTGGATTACTGGTCATCAGTATGCGCTCAGGAGACACCCACTGATTTTCAAAAGGAGGAGCAGAATTTTGCACTCAGCAGCATGGGTCTGGCATGGTCTGCCCAGGGCATGTCCTCCCTCCTCCTCCCCCCCCATCACTCCCATCACTGCGCCTGTGAGGGAGGCAGGGCCGAGGGCAGCGGCTGCAGGAGGAAGAGCCTGGGAGTGTGAGGTAAGCAGTCCGAGGCAAGAAAACCGGGTCCAGGGCCCTAACCTTGCCCTGGAAGGCCCTCCTCTCTGCCACGGGCACCAGAGGAGCGGAGATGAGACAAGTTCACGCTGTATCCAGGGCAGGGGGACGGGCTTTCCCAGGAGGAGGCCCACACGGCGTTCCGTTCCTGCTGCTTCTATGGCCGGTGGCCGCGACCTGGGATTCTGTCTCTGGCTTTGCGACAGAAAAAAGAAGGTAAGCACAGGTGTCCTCAGAGACCAGACCTGCAGCCCCAGTGTCCACGGCTCCCCAACACCATGACTTACTGTGCGAGCTAGGTTTCCACACTATCCTCCTGTCTGAGTCCAAGAGGAGGGAGGGAGGAGCAAAGGGGCTGAACGGCAAGGGGGAGACCAGGAGCAAAAGCTGGCTGCATGGGTGGGTGAGGACAGGCCAGTGGGCGACAGGAAGTCACCTCCGGCGCTCTGTCTCTCCCCAGACGTGCTCTGCCCCCTCACCGCCGTGGCACAGCTCCGCAGACTCCGCAAACTCACAGCAACCCCCTCATCAGACCTTAAAATCCAAACGAAAAACTCTTTGACTCAAGATGGGGGGAGAGGAGAGGAGGGTGGAGGGGAGGAAGGTTGGTATCTATTCTGACCAAGAATGGAAAAGAAATGTTCAGAACAGGGACGACTGAAAAGGCACAAGACTCTGACGTCTGCCCCACGCCGGCCAGCTCACGAAGGGGTTCTGCGAAAGCAGCTCTGTCCATTCATAGCTGACGTGCGAGCACAACGCCCTTTTATAACGGGGTTTCAAAACAATATCAAGAATTTGTTTCTAAGTGGTATGTAGGCTTATCACCACGGAAACCGCAGACACCCTGCACAGAACCTGTCCAGAACCTTCATGTTCGGGGCTCCCAAAATCTCCTGTCAGACTCTGCCGTTGCTTTAAACACCTAAAATCCAACCCTGCAAGTCATCATTCTGCAGGTGTCCAACCCAACGAACAGACTACTCCCAGGCCGCCTGCTCGCGGGAGTCCTCCGCCCGATGCCACGCACAAGGACAGCCTCATCTTGCGACCCTGCAGCAAGCGGACGACCTTGGGCAGGTGTGAAGAGCTAGATTCCGGCCTGCACCAGATTCTCCGTAGGGGGGCCGACTCCCCCGAGGGGACCGCTTGATGATCATTCTAGATGGGCCATCTCCAGAACCAGGGGGGTCCCGGAACGATGACGACGACGGGACATTTGGAGCAGATTATTCACGGTGCCCAACTATTCTGCAGTCAGAAGAGGGACAAGGAGTAAGAGCCAGATCGGGCACACCTTTACAAGGACGTATTTGACAGCCTGCAGTCAGCCGGAATGTCTTACTAATCTGCGAAAATACTCGTCTCAAATCAACGTCTGCCTCTGTGAATAAAACAGGAGGCGAGGCATCCTGCAAACGGCCAGGACGGCCCTCGCCTCCTGCCCCGTCAGGTAGGACTCAGGGAGGAAACGGTGACCTTCTGACCTTCATCTGGAGAAGACCACGCCTCACTTTTTAATTCTAGTAAAATATGGATCTAAAACTGCATCCATGTGAACTGACAAAGGCCTCTGCAAATTGGATTTGCAAATCCCGCAACCTACCACGGCCTCACCAAGACTGGCCACAGATGAGGTCTAGCACACAGCGTACTAAGAAACATCAAAAAGGAAAGAAAAACCTACACTTATAAATGAAACATCACAATTCTGTGCCAGAGATGGGCACACAACACTCACCAAATGAAGGCTAAGTGCTTGGAGAAAGAGAGGCTGAACTCACTGAATAATTCAGTGTGCCCACCCCGCACAGGCTGCCGAGGAGAAGGCCAACCCAGCACGGCCCCATGGGCAGGGCCACCGCGGGCTCCCGGCCGCCCTCCCCCCCGCCCGCCTTCCAGACAACCGAGGCTCTGTGGTGGACCCACGGGGGAACGGGAGGGCCCGGCCTGTCCCCGGCCACATGGGACAGCAGTGTTTGACAAGTCGCCACCTGCACACACGGGATGGCCCCAGGAAGGTCTGGGCCAAGGGCGCCGTGCCCACTACCTGTGCTGAGTGGCAGCGGCTGGGGACACAAGGCAGGGAGGCAGGAATCACGTGGTGACCTCAGTCCCTGCTTCCTGAGATGCCAGGTCTGGGGGAGCTCGGGCTGCATGTCTACAGGCACTGGGGACCGGACAGGCCCAGCCCACTTGATCTCCCCCTGCGCAGTGGTGATGCCCGGGGCGCTGGCCACCAGCCTGGGACAGGAGTCCTGATGACAGCCTGAGACGCGCTCTCCCAAGTCTGACACTGGCCACAAAGCAGCCACACAAGCAGCCAGCTCCTGCCACAGCAAGGGCCACGGTGCTGAGCCGCGTGCACAGGGCTGCAAGCCTTAAGACACAGGCCGGTGTGAGCACCCGCTCTCGCCTGAGCCTTCCCGGTCCGTCCAGCCGCCGTCACAGCTCACGGGCATCTAGGGACCGGTGAGCATGCGCTCCACGATGGGAGATGGTTTTCAGTGAGGCTCACCGCAAACCCGAGGCACAGCTGCTCCTCCCAGGGCAGCCGCCACCACGGCTGGAGCCGAGCAAGCTGTGGGGCTGGCGGAACCCTGCCCTCAGCGCGATCACAGCAGCGACAGGTGCAGGAGGTGAGGACCGTGCTGCCACGAGACCAGCAGCAGAGACGGAAGGTCCCAGAACGAGGCGGGAGCAACGCGCACAGGTTCCAGGCCTGCCCAGCAGGGAGCCCGGGACTGGCCAGGGGGACAGGGAGGGGCTTCCAGGATCCAGGACACGCTCACGCCACGCAGAGGGCAGGTAGGGGGTTCTGGACAAGACACGTTGGGAGCAGAGAAGGTGCAACAGGGACCCGTGGTCTGAGGAGGCCTGCACAGGGAGCCACACACTTCCACTGGCTGCCTGACGGGGCCTGAGCCTCCAACAAATACCGCTGAGTGCAGGGGTGGGCGTGGTGGCAGGTGCCCCATCACCGCTACAGAGGACGAGCCCTCGGCAGGTGTGCAGACACACGTGTCCAGGACAGCCCCAAGACAGGTAACATCGTCAGGGCGATGCCACGCCAGCAGGTGCCGCCCCCACTCGCCGGGTGAACGCCGCCTCCAGAGCTGACCGGGAACCACCCCCACCCCAGTAGCAAATGCTTATTTTCCAGAAGCCAGACCAGTTCTGCCTGCCCTGCAGACGCTGCCACACCGGGCGCAATGCCCGCCTCCCCGTGGGCCACAACTCACAGGACCAGGGCAGAAGAACCAGACGGACTTCACCCCCTGTTGATGCATAAAGTCCACAAAGAGGAGGCCTTTCAGTTCACGTTAGGAGGAACAAGCTGAAGTCGGAAGCAGAGAAGTCCAGGAGCCCCTCTTCATGACAAAACAACAAATATGACATTGAAGCCCCAGGACGGAGCCAGAAACCATGGCGAGCATCGTCCCCGCGGCAGCGCGACGAAGACCTCGTCCAGCAGGGCAATGACTGAATCGAAAGAATCTAGATGTGAACCAAAGGCAGAGAAGGTGGAGAGGCGGTTACCGTCAAGTGAGGCTCTACCGACACGGCGCGTCTGCGTCTATTAGAATGCAGGAGGAACACGGCTCATTCTGCCAGGAGAGGACGTCCAGTGAGTGTCCACCGCGAGCAGGCTCCCCTGCGAGAGATGCTCGGCCTCCGCTCACCCCACCCTCAGAGGACCCAGAGCCCCGCACAGGGTCCAGGCCATCCCGTGTGCCTCGAGCGACAGAGCAGCACGGTGACCCTTTCCAAGGCTGGACACCGGACGCTGAGGCTCCCGGTTCGGATCGAATGCTAGGACCAACAAGAACTGTGTCCACGGGATGCCGACCGCAGGCCAGGCACCCGACAAGCACGGCGACGACGGCCCGAGTGGGGACATCGCGGGCCCATGGAGGCTCATGGAGCTCCGGAGTGGACAGCACGCTGCCCTGGGTGCCAACAGTGACTCACACTGGGCCACCCACCCTCCACGGCGCCCCCCACCCTGCTTCTAGCAAGCCAGAGTACCTCCCCGCCCCCGGCCCTGCCCTGACATAACAGGGACAGCTGAAACACCCCATTCCCTTCCGGTTCTACAATCCTTTGATCCTGTCTGACGTCAGAAAGTAAGCGCAATGACAGAGAGAGATCAGAGGGAGCGTGGGAGTGACGCCAGCACACCCGAATGTCTGTGTGCACGGCTCTGGGTCCGTAGAGCCACGCGTCTCCCCAGCGGCTTGTCTCCAGAGCTGACGCCAAGCACGCTCTGATGGGCTCATCCGGGGGGTCGGGACGGGCTGCCTGTCAGGTGAGGATTCGCACATGTGCCATGCGGTCACCAACGTCGGGAGAATCAAAATACAAGGAAACGCACATAAGACGCTCTTCTCGTTGTGATGCACTGTCCCGAGAACGCGGAGCGCGCGGCGGGGGGCCGGGGCGCCACGGGAGCAGTGCCCCCCAGGAGGACGTGTCACCAGCGCCGACACACGTGGGCTCCGGGGGCAGTGACGCAGGCGAGGGCCACAGGGCGCTCTGCTCCCAACTGCCCCGTGCTCTCAACAGCCCTGCTGAGACCCTGGCTGTGCGGGCACACCAGGGCAGAACAGGACGCTGCCCGCCGCCTCCCTGTCCGCGTTGAGTCAGGCCCCGATGACAACTGCCTTCGTTCGCCCCGCGGCCTCCCTGTCTGCGTGCAGTCAGGCCCCAAGAACAACTGCCTTCGCTCGCCCCGCGGCCTCCCTGTCCGCGTGCAGTCAGGCCCCGAGGACAACTGCCTTCGCTCGCCCCACGGCCTCCCTGTCCGCGTGCAGTCAGGCCCCGAGGACAACTGCCTTCGCTCGCACGGTGCTGGGCTGCTGGGCACTCCGGGGCTGACTCGTCCGGAACCTGGAACAGCCCGGCTCTTCCGTCATCTCCGGCTCCAGCGACACGGCCATGACCTGGCACCACTGGAAACAGGGCCTGGCGCCCGCCACACAGCACACAGCATCTTGCGTTGATGGCCCGGCACCTGACAACAACTTCGGGGCGTGACCCCGGGCCCCTCCGAAGATGGCATCAGTCTGCGCGCGGACATTTATTCGGTTTTGCTGACGGGGACCCCCCGGCTGCTGGAGCGACAGAGAACCTGGACAAAGCAAGCCCGGGCGATCTGCTGGCGACTCAAGCGCTGGGCCAGAAGATTCCTGCTGCCAGCTCTGCGGGCTCATCTATGACAGAGGACGCCACACCACCTGGCTCGGAAGGACCGCCTGCTACAGCTCCATCCGGCAAGGCTGTGGTGCTCAGACAGAGCGGCCCCCAGATGTGCTGGCTCTCCATCCCCCCGAAGGCAAACCACATCCCGTCACCCCGTCCGCACCTGGGGCTCCCATCCCATCCCTTATCCCCACTCCCCCAGACTGCTGGCTCATGCTTAGCCCCCGGGGGGGCCGATGCCAGTCTCTCCCGCTCACTTCATCCATGTGGCAGAAACACGGGGGCTCCAACGCGGTCCCAGCTTCACCGCTCAGAACACCCATCTCGAGCCGATCTGGCCAGAAGCATAATGAGCTCCTTCTGCTCTACACTGATGAAAACTCTAAGAGAAGCAACAGTCGAAGCTCCCCGTCTCAGCAGGCCCAGCCGCCCCCGACCAACACCTGCAAACTAGGTTCTCCCGGAACCCCGGGACATCAGCTGGACTTCTGAGAACGTGTTCTTTCTGGGCCATCCTGATGACTGTCCGTGCTCTAAGAAACAGAAAGAACAGCTGTTGGACCTCTGCACCAGGTGCCCAACCATCGCAGGCCCTCCTCCCGCCTCCTGTTAGTGCCATGGACCGCCGCGTGGTCTCGGGGCTGGTGCTCAGCTACCAGGTCCTGGAGAAGGGATGGGGGATCCTCCTTCCATATGATGGAAAGAAGACAGCCATGAGGTACAAGGCTGTGGGCCCGGCAGGGTGGCAGCAGAGCGACCAGGCAAACGGGGCTTCCTAAAGGAAATCTGGGTCTTCCTTCAATTGTCTTTCCATCCCGATGATACCGTTCAGTTCAGGAAACGCTCTCCTTAATTCTCCAGACTGCGTACCATACTGTGGCACTTGTTCCAAGGCCCTGCTCCTCCATCCGGCAGAGCAGGGTCCGACACCTTTGTGAGCCAGAAACACACATGTGTGATTTCACAGGACTTCGCCTAAAACTTACAGTTTTACCATCAGTTCCCCTTCACTGGGTGTGCGGAGAGGTACAGAGGGGCAGGCTCAGCAGAACGCGGATGTGATGTGACAGCAGTGTTGAGCATGACAAAACGGGTTCAAAACCTACGTGGTCACGGGAGTCTTTGCAGAAACAATATGCAGATAAACGGTAGGAAGGAGGGTCCTGGGCGTTTTACCCGAAGGCAGCTGGACACACCCATGATGGCCCCAGACAAGGCAGGCCACCCCAAGGTGCTCCTCGTGATGGCACACGGCTGTGAACCAACCTCTTCAAGGCATGTCCCTCATTCCTGAGTCACCCCGGAGCTCTGGCTTATTGAACAACAACACTCCCTTGTCCTCATGATGACCTCGAAGTGCCCTAATTCTGCTTTGTGTTTAGAAATGCTCATTTTTATAAACTTGAATCGCATGTCCTTCCAACACTCTTCTCTTTCCTAACTGAAAGGTTTCATTTTTTCGTGAGCTCCGAAAGTGTCCTTTCTCTATCAGGGCTATGTCACTGTCTCAGTAGAGGGCTGAGACCTATCTAGCTCAGTAACACATTTTATATTTGATTGACTTTTATTCACAAGGTTGCTCTTCTACCATTTTTGGTCAGTAAGGAGGGCTACTGGGACCCAGTTTTCCATGGAAATAAAGGGAATGTGACGGAGCTTTCCAAAAAAGCACACGGTAATACTCAACAGACCAAGAATGTTTTGTGAAGGAGAAAAAAAAAAAAGCTTCTTTTAATTAATCTGATAATGCAAAGTTTCTCTAGAGCCAAAAGCAGCATTCAAATCCATTCCTGGATGTCAAGAAGTCTTTGGGTAAAATTACAGCACAATGGGGACTTGCTAAGGGTCACAAAGATAGAGTTCTAAGTCACCTCTGCTTCTACCAGAAGCCAGATCCATTCTTGCGGGACCTACTGTGTGGTGCTTCATTCTCACTCTCCACATATGTCCTCTCACAATTTCAGCCCGCCATCCCATCAGAGCTCTGTAAGAACTTTAAGTTGCCTATATGTGTAAAGACGTAATTCCTCTTCTAGTAGTAGCATGCAGATTGAGAAACAGGGAAGTCAAAATACTTATTTGCTTTTCCGAAGTCCTTAGCCAAACCCTGAGAATGGGAGCACCTGTGAGGATTACACACAAACGTAAGGCACATCTCAGCCCTTCAAGAACATCTGTGAGGCAGTGGTTTACTGCGCACTCTGGACCACTGAAGGCCCACTGCGCGTGGCAAACCTGTAGTTTTAGAAGGGAAGAGTCTGCCCTTCAGAGCCACAAAAGGGACCCCTGCACACCCACATGCTCTCCAACACGCTACGCCACTGTCATGACCTAGATTTCCTCTTCTTGTCTCTCAATGAGCTACAACATTCTGCTGATTCTGCTCTCAACTTGTTGAACTAGGGTACATGAATTTGTTACAGAAACACCCAATGTATCAAGTTTCTCCAAAAACATAGATCACATATAGAAAATACATATAATCTCATTAGGAGGTAAACTGATAATCTCGAATTTAATGAAACTACGATGAAAAAAAGTAAATTCCAATGTGTAGTGAAATTCACTTGATCTTTCCAGCGTCTTCAAAGGACTACTGAATTAGATTATCAAGCATTCAACCACCATCACAACAGATGAGGGCAAGGCCCAAGAGCTCTTCCAAATTCTTCAAAAAAAAAAAGATTTAGTTATAACCTAATATTTTATCCAGTGCACTCCCAAAACAGTGTTATTGGAATATCATCAATAAATCTATAATTATCAAAACTTTTAAAAGAGAAAAACCAAAAATTAATCTTCAAAAATGCCAGGGGCGCCTGGGTGGCTCAGTTGGTTAAGCGACTGCCTTTGGCTCAGGTCATGATCCCGGAGACCCGGGATCCAGCCCCGCATCGGGCTCCCTGCTCGGCGGGAAGCCTGCTTCCCCCTCTCTCACTCCCCCTGCTTGTGTTCCCTCTCTGCCTGTGTTTCTCTCTGTCAAATAAATAAATAAAATCTTTAAAAAAAGTTTTTAAATGCCAAACAAAGGTCACAGTTGGGTTCCCCAGGTTTTTCAACAACAAACTGTTAGAGGAATCTTTAGCTTGGAGAAGGAGCTGTGCGTTCTCAGAGTAGTGTTCCCCTGCCCCTTCCCACAGGTCAGCAAGAAATGAAATGGGAAACAAGGGTCAGTGCGTGACGTGTTACTGCTCATCTTATACGGACCCTTACAAGGTGTATGCGCAGGCTCAGCGTAGGCTTCACTAGGGGACACACTATGGGACGCTATGAGAGACAATGTCTTCCAGACTTTACTGACCCAGCATCATGTGAACAGAACAGACTCTCATACAACACACGGTATAAATATATAATAAACTCCGTTCCAGAGAACTGGCTAACCCCTCATAAGGAAAAAAAAAAAAAGGACACAGATTTGTGTTTTGTTTTGGAGGAATGCACTCGGGTCATTTTCCTCACTACCAATCATAAACAGCCCTCTGAAGCTGTTGGGTTTCTACAGCTCCTGGCCTTTCGGGTAAAAGCAATATCCAAGAACCAGCTTCCAGGGAGAAGAGAAAAACAGTCCCAGTGATGCAGAGAAAGTGACAACTTCTGTCACTGGAACATCACCTTCTATTAAAAAGAATCACCCAAAACAAAAAATAATGAAAAAATATCAAAATGCTTAAGACTTATAAAAGTAGGAAAATGATGAAAACAAAGTCAGCCAAGCATCATTAAATATTTACACAGCTGCTATTTGGAAATTCATCTGTTCCAATGAGCCATCTCTAAACCCACAGGGTTACTTGAACCCGAGGAGATTAATTATAACTGCACACCAATTGGAAGTTACTCTTTTATTTGGTTGTCTGGTGCAAAGGAGAAGAGCAAAGGCAACCGTGAGTGTGTGTGTGTGTGTGTGTGTGTGAGACGCACACGTGTGTGCATGAGCATGCCCACTGGAGAGGGAGAGGCTCTGGGACCGTGCAGAAAGAGAAGGGCACGCCTTGGACACGTCCCATCACCTGTCCTTTGCTCAGAAATGACTGATGTCCCAGAGAAACCATGAATTCAAGAGGCCAAAGGTGTTAATCAATGCAAACACATCCAGGCAAATTAGCAAGAAAGGAGCCAGAAGCGGGGCTGACAGGCACCCATGCTTGCACCCAGCAGCCTGAGCTCTAAGTATATACTGGCCATCTAGTGGGGGGTCGGTACCTGGCTGCCGGGCCTACCAGGGTCTGAGAAACCCAGGCGGGGGCTATGCGGGCACAGGGCCACCAGGGTGCAAGGCCGAACTGTGACTCCCTGAGCATGGGTTCTGTGGGTGCCAGGACTGCCTGGGACGGGGCCACCTCCCTGCCAGGCTCCTGGGCCTGGACGTGCGGGGCTGAGAGCTACCAGGTCAGAGGACCACCAGGACCTGGACCATCTAGGTGCGTGTTACTGGGCACTGGACCTCCCGGGGATACTTTGGGAAGCGTTACCGGAGCCAGAGCTACCCGGATCTGTTACCTGGGCTCTGGGACATCCGGGCATGGGATCGCCTGGGCGTGACAGGCTGCAGGCCGGGACTAGCGGGGGCAGGTCACCCAGGAACAGAGCTCTCTGGACCCTCTCTCTCTGAGCAAGCCACCCAGGCGCGTGTGCTCACCTGGCGCCGGGTCGGCCGCACCGTCCTCTCCGCTCTCGTCCGCAGCCTCGTCGGCCAGGCCCGAGCCCGGGGAGTCAGCGGCGGCACCACAGGCCGAGCCCGGGCTGCTGGGCTGCGAGGCCGAGTCGCCCTCGCTGAGCGAGCCGCAGCGCGCACGGGGCGCGCGGTCCCCGGGGCCGTCGCGGTCTCGGCGCGCGCGGCGGTGCACGCGGGAGTGCAGCACCATCTGATGGTAGGTGCGGAAGATCTTGCCGCACTCGAAGCACTCGGAGGACTTGCCGTGGCCGGCGGGGGCGGCGGCGCGGCGGCTGGGGCGAGCGGCCGGCCTGGCGTCCAGGGGCCCGGGCACGGGGTCCCCGGGCGCGCCCGCCCGCTTGCGCGGAGGCCCCTGCGCGCCCGGCTCGGGCTCGCGCTTGCGCTTCTCCTGGCTCACCAGGATGTACTCGCGCCGCTCCTTGTCGAAGGCCACGTCCCCGGCCAGCGCCTCGTCCCACGCCCCGTACTTGAGGTACTCGGCCGGCTCGGCCACCTTGCCCCGCGTGGCCAGCTGCCAGGCCTGGTAGCTGTTGACCGGGTCCAGCTCGGCCACGCGCCGCCCCGCCTGACCGTGGGCGGGCACGCTGGTCACCGCGGGCCGCAGGTTGAGGCACTGAAGGAAGAGCTGCTGGGAGTCCGGGGGGCCGCCCTGCGCCGTGCCCTCCCCGGCGGGGGCCCGCATCCGGCCGGCTTCCACCCTGCGGTGGATGGCGTTGTGCGCGTTCAAGCTGTCCAGGTTTGTAAACAGGTTCCCGCACTTGGTGCAGACTTCGTAGAGGGACAGGCCGGCCACGATCATCTCCTCCTGCACCACGTTGTTGATGGTGGCAATGGGGTCCAGCTCGCTCCTCGGCTTGTTCTTGCTCCCGGTCTTGGGGCCGTGCGCCTTCATGTGGTTCTTGAGGAACCACGGCTCTTTGAATCTCCGGCCACAGATGTGGCAGCCGTGGTCGAAGGAGCCTCTGTGCTTCTTCATGTGCGCCTTCAGGAACCAGGTCTGGCTGAAGGCCTGGCCGCACACCTCGCAGGGGAACTCCCCGGGGCTCAGCTCGGGCTTGCCGTTTTCCACGAGGGCCTCGGCCCCGCTGGGCACCTGCGCCGTGATGTGGTCCTTCTCGATGTGGCTCAGCAGGGACTCCTCCCGCAGCGTCATGTAGCTGCACAGCCGGCACCGGAAGGGCTTGTGGGCCTGGTGCACGTGCTGTTCCAGGTCGTTCTTGCGCTCGAACTTGCACTTGCAGAAGGAGCACTGGGCGGCAGCCCTGCCCTCGTCTGGGGCGCAGACGGCCCCCTCCGCCTCCTTCTTGCTGCTCCGCAGGAGGATCTTGCTGTTGTCCACCTGGGTGGCCCCATTGAGGATCCTGTTGCAGGCAGACGTGCTCTTGGTGGGGCTGGTGCAGCCGTCCAGGCCCTCCGACACGCGCAGCTCCCCAGCCTCCGGCTCGTGGCCTTGGATCAGAGTACCCGTGCGGTGGCTGCGGATGTGGATCTTCAGGTTGCCTTTCTGGGAAGCCCTGTGGTCACAGTAGGGACACTTGTAGGGCTTCTCCCCTGTGTGCTTGCGCATGTGCTGTGACAGGGAGCTCTGGAAGGGGAAGCTCTTGCCACAGATGCAGCAGCTGTGGCTTGTGGCCTTGTCTCCATCCACCTCTGGGCTCCTGCTGGCCCTGCTGGGGCTCGGGCCCCTTCTCAGCTCCACCTCGGCCTCTCGGGCGCGTTCCATCTCCAGGACCAGGGTCCCCAGCCGGGCGGGCAGGGCTCTCTGTCACACAGGCTGCGGCACGGCTTATCTCTCCATGCTCAGACGAGGCTTCTGCTTCCCAGCCGCAGAAACACCCCTGCCAGGACAGCCTGCATCTCCTACCTGGAAAGCATGGCAGGCGGCAGGGAGCACCTGAAACAGAAAAGACATGGAGGTCTTAGGAATGAGGTTGCCCACATCAGCAGGGGCCCAGCAACATCCACGGGGAGTGACGGGCCCGCTCCTGAAAAACAGCAAGCCAGTCGAAATCAGAGACAGCAACCCAATCCAGGTAGGGCACAAGCAGCTGCTCTCCTCGAAAGGACTGACAATTAAACAATTATTGATAATTGTGTGCTAAATCATTAAAACGAATCACCTTCCACGACCGTATGATTTTTTTCTCAGGAAGATACCAAATCCCTAAGGAGAGACTGAGGCGAGCGAGGTTGTGCGCGCGTGAGGAACACAGGCTGCAGACCGAGGAGAGCAGGTGGGATGAGGAACACGGGGAGAGGACCGCGGAGAGGGTGGCAAGGGACACACAGGCACAGCTCGTGCCCCTGACACGGGAGCCGCAGAGGCGGCTGACGCACGCGCTGTTGTGCTTAGACGGTGGGGAAACACGTCTTCAGGCCAGAGCAGAGCGGGTCCACCCTGAGCTCGGGCAAGGCCGCGGCCAGACGCGGCAGCTCGGGGCCCCATGACACCACCTGGAGGCGCACAGGGCTGCGGAACCACTGCCTCTTAGAACAGCCCCAACCCTCTGGCCCCCTCCCCATTCCCATCCTGTGCTTTTGCTCCCGCAACGCCACCCCACCCCAACTCCCAAAGGTACCTGGGCTAGAGCTACAGGGCTAAGTCCCTGTCCCAGTGCAGAATAGCCTCTGGGCCCCAGGCGTCATGCGGTCCCCCACACCGTTCTCCGCAGGTCACATGCCCATGGTTGTCTTTCCCAGGGAGGCTGGCTCTGCCTCCCCCTGGAGACAGCAGGTGTCACAATGCACCGTCACTGTCCTGTTCACGCCCATCCCACCTTCCAGAGACTGAGGGGCAGGCCCTGTCAGAGCCCCTCCTCCGGGTGGCTGGCTGTTTCCCGCACCGTGTGCACAGGCAAACACAAGCCGGACCAGGGACGCGCCCAGCGCCGTGCCCAGCACACAAGGGCTACCACCCGGGCCGCAGGAAACCCGACCACAACGCCTAGAAGCCACCAAATGGGCCCAGGACAATACACACCAAAAATAATTATCTGCAGTAAAAGCAGAAATTTCCATCTGACTCCTGATAAGTAGAACAAACAAAACAGTGAGCCCATGAGAAAGGGTGGGAGAGAGGGCATCTTTCAGAGCAGCATCCTGATGAGTTAGAAAGGCACCACCACAGCTCCCCTGGGACACGGTGTGTTTACCCTTCTCACCTCTAAGCAGAAGTAATCGAGCCACAATTCTGAGGGTCTCCCTATGGGAGCGGGGGGCTTCAGACTTGGACCAAGAAACACCCAGATGGGCAGATTTTCCTTAAAAATAGCCCTGACATATATAAAGAAAACCACATTTTTACAAACGCACAACCTCACACACACTAAGAACCCGTATTATAAAATTTACGAAACATGAAGAAGCTATAGGCTTCTGGTTTTGAACCAGGGTACTAATACCTTTTGCACACAAATGAGAGGTTCTCTCCCCCAAAAGACCCGGGGGGGCAGCTGCCCAGCCTGACGTGCCTTCACCAGAGCAGACGCAGAGAAGAGTACTGACAACAGCACAAGGAAGTGAAGAATGCACGGGAACCTGCCCCCCAGAAGGGGTTCGGAGTGCACGGCCCTTCCTGTCCTCCACTTCGAGGCACGGGGTGCAGAAGCCATCTGTGAGAGACGCCCTCTGGACAGACAACACACCTGCTTTCTCCACACACCTCCTCCCGCAGACCCACAGAAGAAATCTTAGTTTAGTAGAAATCTTATTTAAAAGTATATATTTTGAAACATCTTTTGATAAAGCCTCATTCGTGCTCGTGGGGCTCCTGGGCACCTAAAGAAACCAGCGTAGTCAGAGCAGCCACGTCTGGAAAGAGGCCGAAAGCAGAGCAGCACACATCCAATCCTTACTCTCAATGCTAACAGGTGCACAGAGCCCCTCCTGCCAAGAGAGAGCCCCCAAAACCAACGACTCCAATAAAGTACATAAATAAAAACTCCCCATAAGACTGGCCAAATGAGGTTAACAAGAACACCTCTTGATGATGGCTTCAGCTAGCTTAAATCATGTTTTCAAGCTCTTCTGGTCTCGGCACAGCTTGTGGGCGCCCATGGGTGCCCTACATTACCTGCGGCTACGTGGCAAACGGCCTGTGGGCTCCCCCTTCCACGCCAGGGTTCATTTCATCCCCTCAAGATGCTGAATGTGACACACCATACAGAAGTATGAACAGAACATACTATCCATCTTTTGCTCAAGGATCTAATCTGGGTATAAAGATCTTAGGCATTTAAAGAATCATAAAAAAATAATTTGAGGAAGAAAAAAAATCGCTGGAAATCGGTGGCTCTGAGATAATTTGAGTGAGGCCACTGGGCCTCTCAGTTGGTCAACAAAGGCTATTAATGTCAGGCAGTTCTCGAATCCAGCGGGATCCAACAGCCACAAACCCACCACGAAGACCAGGTGCAGGATCGCAAGAAGCAACTCACAAATGCACCTGGGAATAAGAGTCGATTCTCCCAGTGACAAGGCTGCCCCTCGGCCGGTGTACCCTCGCTCGTGGCTGCCGTGTGCTCAGCACCTCCGGGCACCGTGAAAGTCAAGCGCTTCCCAAGCTGTGGGGCGGCCCCGAGGACGGGGTGTGGCAGGTCGGGGGTCTGCACCCCAGCACTAGCACAGGGGGATACCCCGTTAGGAGCCCTGGTCCCCGTCAACCAGCCAGGTGGCTCTCAGGGGGCGACCCTCAGAGCCCAGGCTCTGCTCCTCATCTCTCGGGAACCCGTCCTCAGAGCGCCCCCAGACCCGTGCAGCCGCCGGGTCACAGCAAACCGCTGCCCGGTCCAGGCCTCGCGTGGGACAGCAGACGGTGGCCAGCCCTGCGGCCCACAGGCCCCGCTGAGCTGCCAAGGAGAGGGGATGCGGCCGCCACAGCGGGGGCGGGAGGAAGGGGCTCAGGGGGGCCCAGGCCCCCAGAGCACTGGGCAGGAGGGCGGCTGGACTTCCCCTTCTCTCCAGGGGCTCCTCAGGCCTCCGCACACGGAGCGCGGCCGCCACCTCGGCTGGGGGAGAAGGCCTCGTTGTTCCTCCCAGCCTGGACTCATGAAGGCTCTGGACCCCCCGCACCCTGACCCCGACCCCGACCTGGGCATCTTCCCTTCAGACCCCAAATGCCGAACAATGCAGTCTTCTTCCTCGTGCTTCCTCCAAAACCAGCTGAAAGCCTCCCCCCAAGAGCAGGGCCCTGATCTCCAGGAGGGCTCTCGCGGAAGGACGCCCACGGCACCCCCGCCCCTGCTGGCAGCCGGACAGGCTCCCCTTTCTCTTTCGTTTTCCACGTGTGGCCACCCCCACCACTCGGAACTGAGCCCCGCTCTGTCCTGGCGAGAGCAGCAGGGGAGAGCAGCACCGCACGGGCCGCCTTCCCAAAGAACTTGCAGCTATCCCCGACGGGAAAATACACCCATGTAGAAACGGGGAAATGCCCTAATGGTAGTAACTGGTTAAGCCCCGAACGCCACTATCGTAAGGAAACCCTAACATCAACAAAACTGTCTCTGCTTGAGAAAGTTCCATGAAGCGGCCCCTTCCGGACGCCCCTGGTCCACTAATGGGGCTTCTGGCGAACCCTTAATGCCACAGCGGAGGGGGAGCCTCGGGTCCCGGCCTCCTTCAGCCTCCTTCAGCCTCCTTCAGCCGTGCCCCAATCAACACACTGTCGCGGTCTTCTTTTTAGCTGCAGGCAAAAACAGCTATTTAAGACACGGTGATCATTTCTCTCCCAAAAAAGAACAAGAATGCTGTCATCGGAGCTCTCGACTTAAAAATGCACCTCAGGCCGCCGCCCCACTGAGGAGGCTGGCGTGGCCACCATGGGCCCCCAGCACCCCAGGCCTGGCGATCGCCTTGAAAAAAACCACCATCCACCCACGTCCCTGAGCCCAGAGGGTCTCAGCCAGTTCCTCCACACTGATCTCGGTCCCCAGTGAGGGGGGCACACGCAGGTCCCAGGGCTCTGCTCCAGCCGAAAGCGCCCGCGTCCTGAGCTGCTTTCGCTCTCCCAGACACACGGGCTTTGCTACTCCAACTTCTCCTACGATAACACATCAACCTGAACATGACTGGTGTCGTAAAACGTGCGAATAAAGGCTAGCTTGACTGGCAGACCAGCGCGAGTAGGGTTCTGGCAGCAGGAATATGAAGGGGGAAGGCGCGGCGGAGGGACAGCGAGCGCAGGTGTCTTAGCGGACGCAGCACGACACAGCGGCCCAGACACACGTTGCCGCGGCCGCTCTCAGCAGCTTGCCCGTAATGAGCCTGTGACGTTGTCACTGTATCACAAACTTCGTCCAAAGCTGTGATTGGGAACTTGCCAGACAAGACTGTAATTTAATTGTTTATGCATAAAAATGGCTTGCTGATGAGGGTTTTAAAATAGATTTCCAATGGAACGCTCACTATGTGTGCATGTTTCTCTAGAGAACAATTGGAAGCCACTCTTTAAAAATGCCTTCTACATTTTTTGAGAGGTGATTTTGTAAAAGGTAATTTAATCACGTTGATAAAAAAAAACTGGTAAAGATAAAATGTTTTTAAGAAAATAAAATTGTATATTCATAACGTAAAAAATGTATTATAGTGAAGATGGTGAAGGATTTAAAAGGCAATATGTAAGAGCTATGAAAATAAAATATGAAGCTAAACTTTAAAAAGCAATCGTGGGAGCACAGAAATAAATAAACCACGAGGTCTAAATATACAGATGGGGGCTGTTGCCATGCCTTTCAGAGACATTCTCTCTCCGTGCCTGCATGGCACAACTCACTGGCTTTGGGATAAGTTTACTCTGTGGGTCAATGTTCCCACGCGCAAATCACTTCTCTAAGTGAGGGTCCTGGGGACTAGGTCTCTGGCCGCGAGCAAGGCAGGACCGTCACTTCCGGAAGCACAGCCTGCTGACCTGGTGACCCGGTGCAGCAGCTCCCCGTGAGGACCGGGGGTCAAGTACGCTGCCCTGCGGTGACCCCCACAGGGGCAAGGCCTGGGCCCCTAACACCCAGGATGGATAGCGGGACAGTGGGACAGCAGAAGAGCAGGAGTGCGGGATGGCTGGAAGGGAGAGCACAGCCGGAGGGTCTGAAAGAACCCACGGGCAGCCCTGCATCCCTGCCGGGGGGAGCACGTCACGGCCAGCCCCACAGGTCGGCACGGTCCCACTGAACACTGGTTTCATCCCAGCTCCTGAGAGCCCGTGGGGCAGCACACTGCTCACTAGGGCCAAACGACTCAGAGATAAGGAACAGGCTTAGGCTCGAGAAACCCAGAAGTCAGAACGGGAAACAGGTCAACACACAGAAGACAATGTGCTGGCGGTGGACCAGCAGGGCAGGGGTGTTTCCAGAAGCCCGGGGAGAGGCGCAAGGACCGGCATCAACGAGCGCGGGCTCCGCGTTCCAGGGAAGTCGAGGCTCCGTCAGGAGTGCGGGCATGCCTCAGAACTCTGCTGTCAGCGCGACGCCCCCGGGCAGGGACCCAGCCACCAATCCTGCTGGTCTCACCCCGGCTGTCCCCGCCTCCGCACCGACACCCCGTAACCGCCTCCCCAACCCCGGCAGCCTCAACACACTCCTGAACTCTCCCGCCCTCTAGCCCAAGCTGGAGCGGACGCTGCAGAAGCAGACCTGCGCCAGCCCGAGACTTCCGCCCTCCACGGTCCCCAGGCCCTACAGAGGCGGCCCGAACACCCCCCGTGCTGCCGCGGTGTGTCCCCCAGACCTGCCTGTGTCTGTGCGCTCCACTGGGCGCCAGGCAGATGCACTCCCGTCACCCCCGGGCCTCGCACACACAG
>PITA01028189.1:0-19756 GCA_004023965.1 Spilogale gracilis
TTCCACCTCTATCACTACTTCTCTCCCTAAGGTCTGCAGAGACCTCAGGTGCCCAGGAAATTCTAAGAGGGTATTTCCACTCTTCAAATGCTTGGTTTTTCAGGAGCAATGTCACTAATGACTGCATTCCCTTTCTTGAAATAGAGACCTTGCTCATGCATTTCATTTTTGTTACAATGGGATTCTGCAGATTGACTCTGCTGAGTTCTTTTTTTTAAGATTTTATTTACTTGAGATAGAGCATGAGCTTCAAGACAGAGGGAGAGTGAGAAGCAGGCTCCCCACTGAGTAGGGAGCCCGATGCAGAACTCGATCCCAGGATCCTGGGATCATGACCTGAGCTGAAGGCAGCCACTCAACGGATTGAGCCACTCAGTCACCCCATCTGCTGGGTTCTTTGTAACATTAACACATCCCTCAGGGAGAAACTCTTAACTTTGAAATTAAATCCTGTGAAGAAGGAGAGGCAAGAATTAGGGCAGTATCTTTTTTTTTTACCCCAAGAAAATAAGATGGTGCTTATTTATTTATTTATTTGTATTATTCTTTTTTTATAGGACAGTATCTTAAGGAATGCTGGAAGACTTCTTTGTAGGAAGATAAAGGTTTTTTTAATCTCCAGGAACATGATCTTGTTGACAGCACGTGTTTGGATGTGCCAAGTAAAGAAGGAATAAATGCAAGAAAGTAATTTGCCTCTCTGCATAGCTATTTTTTGGGAAACAGAAGAGGGAGAAAAGTTTCATTTCTATTATTCTTTAGATCTTAATTGTTTAAGAAGTACTATGATAACAGAACAATTTATTTAATGAGGTGCTCTGAGAATTCAGCCTCCAAGTTCCTTTTGAACCTTGAATAAACTCTGGGTGTCTCCAAGGCAGATCATGTTGGGCCTCCCAGAGACATTGGTGATGAATTCCCTGCCTGGATCATCCCCTTGAAATTTCTGGGGGAAATTCACCATAGGAGAAAGAGCCAGGGCAACCAGGGGTTTCCCTGATGCCATCTGAAAGAGTCAGCATATCTTAGCAAGGGCTAAGGGTGGGGTCCGGTGGAGGAGATGTAAACAGTGGAGAGAAACTTTTATTAGACCAGAGCAATGGGACACAGACAAGAGCTGTGTTTTTCGAAGGCTCTCCAGATCAGCAGCATCTGCCTCTCCTGGGAGCTTGTTAGACATGCAAATTCTTGACCTTTGCCGGGGACCAGCCTCAGCAGAGATGTGGGTCCCGAACCAAGGGATGTCTGGCAGGTGAAAACAATGACACTGACACGGAGATTTGATGCAAGCTGACAGACCCGAGGTCAGTCAGGAGAGACCTATGAAGCAGGCTCTGGCTCTGGCTCTGGCATTGGCTTTAGCTCTGGCCCTGGCTATGGCCCTGGCTTTGGCTCTTGCTTCGCAGGTTCTTTGGCTCTCAGGCTCTAAGGCTCTTTGGCTCTCAGGCTCTCAGGCTCTTAGGCTCTCAGGTTTTGCCTCTGCTTTTGTCTCTCTTTCTGTCTCTCTTTCTGCCTCTTTGCTTCTGTGCAGGCTCTCTGCCTTTTCCTTTGCCTTTGTCTCTACCTTTGTTTGTCTCTTTCTGTCTCTCTGCTTCTGCCTTTGCTTTTCCTTCTACTTTCGTCTCTCTTTTTGCTTCTGTCTCTGTCTTTGCTTTTGTTTCTGTCTCTGCTTCTGTTTCTGTCTCTCTTGACTGTCAAGGGTCCCAGTTTTTTATTATTCCAAAGTGAAGAGGTTGGGGGATGCAGTTAGGTTAAAGTTTTTTTTGTTTGTTTTTTTAAAGATTTTATTTATTTGACAGAGAGAAACACAGCTAGAGAAGGAACACAAGCAGCGGGAGGAAGAGAGGGAGAAGCAGGCTTCCCGCCAAGCAGGCAGCCCGATGCGGGGCTCGATCCCAGGACTCCAGGATCATAACCTGAGCTGAAGGCAGAGGCTTAACCACTGAGCCACCCAGGTGCCCCAGGTTAAAGTTTAAGAAAGTGATTTATGATTACACAGTGTCTTTGTTAGAGAAGCATAGTGCTTTGGTCAGTGAAACATGTTTTTGCAGGTGCACCTATCTACAGTTCAGAGTTAACTCCCAAAGCCAAACCAAGGACATGTTGTTCAGTAAGGTTTTTACAGTTTCTACATTTGGTGCCTGGACAATAAAGGGCAGACTAATGATATGGTGTTTTTTAAGCAGGTCTTACAAACAAGAAGGCAATTTAAAGGCTTAGATGAGTTGTGTACAAAGTTTTAGCTACATCATTAATACAATGACCAAAAGTTAGTCTGTTTGGCATCAAGGAGGAAAATAACTTCTTTTGAAAAGGTAAAAGCATTTGCTTAAGCCTGTTTTCCAAGACTGGATTTAGAACTCTTCATTTATGGATCCTTTGTGTGCGTGGCAATGTCCTTGTTAGTATAGTTTTATTTCTTATATTAAGCCCTTTATTTAACCATTTAAAAGCCCTGACAATCTCCTCCACAGAGCTGCAGGATATCTAAGATTAAACTGTTTTTAATGATGGTAAGTAGAAACAAAAGTATTTACTTAAGTAAGTAAAGTAAGAAGAAAAAGTGTCAAAGAATTAAGGTAGTTAAACAGATAAGGAACAATGAAACAAATATTTTTTGGTGTCAGTGATTGCAACTTTGCAGATCTCTTTCTCTTTTTTTTGTTCTAATCAACATTTTTATTAGTGATGTAAATGAGAACAGAAAAGATAAACTCAACAAATATTGCATGGCATGAGACTAGGAGTAGGGATGGGAAATAAATGGATATTAGAGATAAAATATCTCTACTAGTTGGAATGATGAACTGAATCTTTTTTAAAAAAGCGTTTGTTATTTTTATTGCACAAAAATTCACATTTGTTATAGCAAAGTAATGTAATTACCTGTGATCCCACAACTCACAACCACTATTAATACTTGTGTGTGAGCTCTTTCCCTTTGAGGGAGGATCATGGCTCTCCATGCCTTGGATGAGTGCTTGCCCAGATGCCCGTCCCAGGGACACAAAGGACATTTTGCCCTGGCCCACAGGGTATGTGTCTTTCCAGATTCTTGGCGGGGAAAGACTGGAGGGACTTTCATCCACATTCATGGGTACCTCTACCAAAGTTTTCTGGTGGCTTGCGGCATGGCAGGAAGGGCGGATCACGCCATCCTGGACAGACCTTCATCCCATATCTACTAAATCAGAAACTCCAGGGTCAGGCCCAAGTATTTGCATTCAATAAGCCACTCAAGTGAATCTTATGCTAAAATGAAAACAGGGGCCTGAGAGGATTTGTGGAAATGCTTGATGACCAACCCACATGGGGCTGCATCTTCAGAGGTCTGAGGGCTCCCTATCTCCAAAATCTTATCTACACACAATGATACATCTGTCTTTTGCTTTACAATGCTTGTGCCCCTCTCTTTTTTCATCATATGCATTTGTTTGAATTATCAGAATGCAAGTAAAATCTCGTGGTTCATAGCAGCAACCTTTGGATGTTCAGTAGTCATTTCTTAATGCATCCAAGTTTGATCGACCAATTCTCTCATTTAAAATCATTATGATTTATCATTTTGTTTTATTTTATTTTTAAAAAAGATTTTATTTGTTTTTGGGGCGGAGTGAGGGAAGGACACAAGCAGGGGGAGCCGTAGGCAGAGGGAGATGCAGGCTTCTGGCTGAGCAATGACCCCAAGGCAGGACTTGATTTCAAGGCCCTGGGATCATGACCTGAGCAAAAAACAGACACTTAACCAGCAGAGCCACCCAGGCATCCCAGGATTTATTGCTTTAACGGTAAATCTTTATTTTTCTAGTTCCAGAGTCTCCATCTCCTCCCTCCTGCCCAGGCACACACTGCCACTTACAACAGTGACTATTAAAAATTATCAAACACATCTTCTTCCTATTGAATTGCCATCTTTTTTTGTCCACCTAAAATTGCCAGGAGGCAATAATTAAGCAAAAGTATGTATTTGGGATCAAAGAATCACTATTTGGGTACAGAGATGTTAGTAGCAACCCAAATAGTGTCCTACCACCAAGAAAATGTCAGGGTTGTGCTTTTTTGTTGTTGTTACTTAAATTATTTTTTCCACTGTTCCAAGATTCATTCCCCATTCCCCACACCCAGTGCTCCATGCAATAGGTGCCCTCAGTACCCACCAAAGTCAGGGTTTTTTAAAGCAAAAAGAATGCTTGCTGTTTACAAAGAATTTTGATAGATGTTGGTGGCAGAAAGTTAATCTTGGCCAAGACTATCACTAAGGAAGTGTATTACTATAACAAGTCATAGGTATTCAGGCAGAATCTTTGGAACTTCTGCAACTTGGCCAGGTCTTGGTTCTACCTTCAAGGAGGAGCATCAAGACCATCTCCTTAATGGCCTCCCAGGTCCCTTTGAAAACACCTTGACATAAATGACTCCACTGTATTTCTATTTTTACTTTTTGTTTTGATTTTATTAAAAAACAAGACAACAGGCCCCAAATCAAGTCATTTATGCCAAGCGTCCTATAACCAAACAGAGATTTAATTAATCAGCTTTCCCAGAAATGGAATTTTAAAATAGATCATCAAAATCACCTCATCTGCACTAGTTAGGTGATCTACCATCCCCTACAGGGAAAGTAACCTTGCAATAACCAACCTGTTTTCTTGCCTAGCATAGCTGTCTTCTTCCCACTCCCCTCTGCCTATGAAAGTCTTTCATTTTGTACAGCTTCTTAGAGCTCCTTGGATGCTGCCCAATTCAGGCTAATTTCATACATTTATATATATTTTTAATGCATTTTAAAAAGATTTTATTTATTTATTTATTTGACAAATGGATCACAGGTAGGCAGAGAGGCAGGCAGAGAGAGAGGGGGAAACAGGCTTCCCGCTGAGCAGATAGCCTGATAGGAGGCTCAATCCCAGAACTCTGGGATCATAACCTGAGCTGAAGGCAGAGGCTTTAACCCACTGCGCCACCCAAGTGTCCTTATTTATATATTTTAATATTTGTAAATTTTAATGTGATGCCAATGTGGCAATAACTAACACTTCTATCATGTTATCTAATTCCTTTTTGAATAATTGAGTTCTAATCTCTTAGTACATTTCATGATGAAGATAATATAGGACTGCTGTCTATATTCACTGTACTGTGTATTAGGTCTTTAGGACTTATTGACTACTCTTTACAAGTTTATACACAAACTTATACAACATATGTCCTATCCCCTCACCACCTAGCTCCTGGTAACCAACATTTTTTTCTCTGTTTTTAGGAGTTCAGCTCTTAAATACTTATTTTTAGATTTTTAAGATTCAAATGTAATCAACATATAGTGTTATATTAGTTTCAGGTCTTCAATAGAATGATGCAATAATTCTATACATTTCTCAGTGCTCATGAAGTATACTCTTTTTAAAATAAAGATTTAATTTACTTATTTGACAGAGAGACAGAGGAAGAGAAGGAACACAAGGTGGGAGAGGGAGAAGCAGGCTTCTGGCTGAGCAGGGAGCCTGAGGTAGGGCTCAATCCTAGGACCCTAGGATCATGACCTCCGCTGAAGTCAGAGGCTTAATGACTGAGCCACCCAGGTGCCCCATGAAGTATACTCTTAACTGTTGAATCACTATATTGTGCACCTGAAACTAATACAAAACTGTGTATTAATTACACTGGAATTAAAAATAAAGTAAAAAAAAGAGACAATGCCAAAAGTAAAAAGAAACTAACCAAGATAAGTGCACCTTTAATCCGCTATATCTATTTCACCCATCCCCTTACCCACATCCCCTCTGGTAAACACCAATTTGTTCTCTGTATTTAAAGAGTCTGTTTTCTTGTTTGTCTCTTTTTTCCTTTGTTCATTTGTTTTGTTTCTTAAGTTTCACATATGAATGAAATCAAACAATATTTGTCTTTCTCTGATTGACTTATTTCACTTAACATTATACCTCTAGGTCTATCCACATTGTTGCAAATTACTGGATGTTTTATTTCTCATAGATGAATAACATTTCATTATGTGTATATGTGTATCTTCTTTATCCATTCATCCTTTGACAGGCACATAGGTTGTTTCCACATCTTAGCTACTGTGTATAATGCTGCAATGAACCTGGGGTGGGAATGCAGATATCTCTTCAACATCCTTTGTTGTTTCAAAGTCTACCATGTTTTTTTCTTGCTTTTAGAATTTTAATGTGCTTTAATTTTTTAAAAGATTTTACTTATTTGACAGAGAGAAACATAGCCAGAGAGGGAACACAAGCAGGGGGAGTGAGAGAGGGAGAAGCAGGCTTCCCACTGAGCAGGGAGCCTGATGTGGGACTTGAGCCCAGGTCTCCAGGATCATGACCTGAGCCAAAGGCAGTCGCTTAACCAACTGAGCCACCCAGGCTCCCCAGTGTGCTTTAATTTTTTAAAAAGTCTATCTAAAATCTGTTAGAGTATTTGCTACTTCAACCTTAGTTGTTCTTTGAAAAATTCATCTGACCCTCTTTCAAGAGGTTAGGTAGTAAGCTTTTCTTATTATGGTATCTCCCTTAGCATTTAACTCTGGGGTCTTTCACAGTATTTGACTTAAGTCATTTAGTAAAGATTTGATGAATTAATTAGTAACACATCAAGATTTGAAGCCCTTACCCAAATCTTACAGATCCACTTATCTGACACCCTGAGTCTTTGCCTCTTTAGTATTTTTCCTGAGGACTACCAGAGTGCAGAATATAGGTCATCAGGACTTTCCAGGATTTGTTTTTCAGTGTCTTGGGACAGTGTTTCCTCAAATGTCTCATTATTTGGCATGCTTTTAAAAGTAGATTCTCAAGATCTATCAATTCCATGTCTAGGTATGTACCCTTGAAGGTAGAAGCTAAAATAGATTCTTGCCAATGTTCATACAAGCATTAATTACAATAGCTAAAAGATTAAAACAGATGAATGGATAAATGGAATGGGATATATGCATACAATGAAATATTATTCAGCCTTAAAAGGATTAAAATAACCATAGGCAGAGTTACCATTTTTAAAGCATTTGTTTGCAACAGGGTGTAGGAAAATTGGAAAATTCTTAAACTATTATATCTGACAAAAGATAAATGCTACAATTTGGGTCAGGTTGGAGGGTATAGAATATAGAATGTAGAAAAACTACTTAATGCATTTTCTTAAGATGAATGCTATTCCTCATCTCATGACCCATTTGAATCACAATCCAACCCCTATAGGACATGAAATTGTTTTCCTCGATTCTAATCCAGTTGATGATGTTAACACACACAGCATACTCCAGGAAACACCCAAAATCGTGGGCATTTCTTGTGCACTCTCTGATGTAGGGCTCAACAAAACAGATCCGAATGCAAGAATGTGAGCCACCATTATGAGAAGTCAAGGGAATCTTTTGCAAACTCTCATACTTTAAAGATGACTCATGACCCTTCGGGCAGGATGCCTCTCACCAGTAGCCAACAGAGATGGTTGCAAGCTGCTCACCCCACCAAGGGGCAGAGCAAATATTTTCTTGCATAGTTAAACAAGTTGCCTCTGAGATGATCATTTTTATCATTCCAGAGACACTATCTGCTTTGGGTTTTTTGTGAGTTTTCTATTTTGGAGATAAAATTGGCATGTAACATTATATTAGTTTCAGGTGTACAACATAATGATTCAATATATTGCACATGCAGGGGTGCCTGGGTGGCTCAGTTGGTTAAATGTCTGCTTTTGGATCAGGTCATGATCCCAAGGGTCTGGGATCAAGCCCCACATCAGGCTACCTGCTTGGTGGGGAACCTGCTTCTCCCTCTCCCTCTGGTGCTCTCCCAGCCTGTGCTCAATCTCTCTTTCTCAATCTCTCTGTCAAATAAATAAATAAAATCATATATATGTGCAATATATATATATATTGCACATATAATATTCAACATATTACCACAATAAGTCCAATTAACATCTGCCACTATGCAGATACAAAAAGCTTTCTTGCAGAAAACTTTTTTTTAAAGACTTTTTATTTGACAGAAAGAGGGAGAGCACAAGCTGGGGAAGTTGTAAGCAGAGGGAGAGGGAGAAGTAGGTTCCCTGCTGAACAAGGATCCAGATGCAGGACTTGATCCCAAGATCCCGGAATCATGACCTGAGCTGAAGGCAGATGCTTAACTGACTGAGCCACCCAGGCATCCCTTCCCCCAGAATTTTATGAGCACCATTGAGGATATGACTCAAAATTCTGTGTCTGACCTTGGTAATATTTTACTTTATGGTACTGAAATGATTGAAACCTTGGTATCTACATTTTCATTAGACAGTTTCACCAATACTTAACTTCACAGATGAAGGCTATTTTGCCAAACAACAAATGTCCAGGAAGCATTTGGCCCTATCCTTGTAGGATGTTGATGGCTCCTGGTACACTAAGATTCAGAATTTGTTCATGTGGTTTCTTATTTGGTAAAAACATTTTCTTTTTCTGCCTTTCTTTTTTCTTGAAGAGTAAACCTACATTGTACTTATCCTGAAATAGTCTATTCAGACATTTGAGAGACTCTCAAAATTCTCACCTCTAAGACATAGTTAACTGACCCTTCTTTGGGTTCCAGACAAGTTAGATAATCCAGATTAAGTTCCTGAGATTCACCGAGCCTCATGTCTCACATTTATTTTAGAGTGAGTTTTATTGCTAAGGTCCAAAGTGGTTCTTAACTTTTTCGATTTGATGATTCTAAATAAACAGGATAAATGAGTGTCCCAGAGGCCAATGGACATGGGTTGATCAACATTATTAAATGTTGCATGCAATGATAATAGAATGTAGGATTCCTAAATTCTATAATGTTAAGGCTATTATGCTCAGTACTTCACTTCAAGAAATAAAAATAGGAGAGAGACTGTAGAGTCTACCCAGTGCCTATTTCAGGCTCATTCCCTGCTTCAATCATCTAGCTGATGAGTTGGCAACATGGAACAAAGAAATCAAACAAGTGCTTCAGAATTTTTACTCCTGGGATTCTCCCAAGACTTAATGCCTCAACCCTTTCTCTTTGGTTTGTTCCTGTCCATGTACCTGGTCACCATGCTTGGGAACCTGCTCATCATCCGGGCCATCAGCTCTGACTCCCACCTCCACACCCCCATGGACTTCTTCCTCTCCAAGTTGTCCTTTGCTGACATCAGTTTCATCTCCACCACAGTCCCTAAAATGCTGAAGAACATCCAAACACAGAGCAAATCCATCACCTATGTAGGCTGCATCACCCAGATGTATTTTTTTATGGTTTTTGGAGGTATGGACACTTTTATCCTCACTGTGATGGCCTATGACTGGTTTGTGGCCATCTGTCACCCCTTACACTACACAGTCATCATGGACCCACAGTTATGTGGCCTCCTTGTTCTCATATTCTGGTTCATCAGCTTCTCATACTCCCTGATCCAGAGTCTGTTGATATTATGGCTTTTCTTCTGCAACAACTGGGTAATTCCACACTTTTACTGTGAACTTTCTAAGTTCCTCATGCTTGCCTGCTCAGACACATTAGTCAATCACATTCTGCTATATATGGTAACTAGCCTTCTTGGCATTGTTCCCTTCTCTGGGATCCTTTTTTCCTATATCCTAATTGCCTCCTCAATCCTGAGAATCCCATCAGCTAACGGGAAGTATAAGGCATTTTCTACCTGTGCACCTCACCTGTCTGTGTTTTCTCTATTCTATGGGACAGAGCTTGGTGTGTATCTCAGTTCTGCTGCATCTTCCTGGAGGGGCATGATTGCCTCAGTGATGTACACTGTGGTCACCCCAATGCTGAACCCCTTCATCTACAGTCTACGGAACAGGGACATCAAGAGGGCTCTACAAAAAGTTTTGGGGAGAACAATCTACGTTCCATGACAGGAATACTAGTCCTGGGTTTTTGAACTGACACAATAGCAGCAGTTGGCTAAAGAAATCCTGCCTCTTAAACACTGAGTTTACTGCTCACCCATCCTTCATAACTGACTGCTCAGAATTGCCTTGCGAGTACTTTCTGATGTACCTTAACCTCCCGTGTTGACTGTTCTGTTATCCTCACTCCTACTCTCCACGTCCCCTCCTTTTACTTTCCTATAACTGCACCTCAGCTTGCATTTCCAATTCAGCTGCCACTTTAAGTACCAATTCAGAATAGTTGCATGAGGACAATGCAATACTCCATTTTATCAATAACCATTGCTAATTCCTATTTACTAAGCACCTTTGGTGTGCCACACTGCAGTAGGTGTCTGGAACACCGCAGTGAAGGGGGAAGAAAAAACCAGATAAAAATCTTGCCCTCATTAAGCATAAGTCCAGGATCTCAGTTTCTTTGATCACATTATATGTCCAAACAGAATATATACACTGATGGATAAATTATTTATTTGGTTATTAGCAAGGATTAACTTTGCTTATGTTTATTGGGTGCATTTCCAAACATCTCTGAGTTTTGGTTTCCAGATTCCTTAAGCTTTTCGGTGCAGACATCCCTGCTGCCCCTAGGGAGGCATTGAATGAATGAATGCTCCCATTCCTCTTCTCCTTCCTTGAATTTTCCCATTCCTGAGCTCAGTGCTAGGTGTGTAATTCAAAGAATATTGTGGACTATTTCAACTACCTTGGAACCATCTTTAAAGTTTTCTCAATTACAAGGTGTCCACATTGAGTTCCCTGTGAAGCAGACTCTTAGACAATGATTAGCACAGAGGATGTTTACCAGATAGTGTTCCTAGAATCAACACATGGGGAAAGAGCAGATGTGTAGTAAGTTTTCTGGCCTCATCTAAGGAGAGATATGGCCTTTGTTCCAGCTCCCAGGAGGTGAGGTTTAAATACTTGTAGTCTCACTAGTGATCGGGAGTGATTGATTAATCATGGCAGGCCTCATGGAGCACACCTGATAATTTATGCTAATGAAATGACTCAGGATGGGAGTTGGCCATGCCAAAAAGACCAGCCATGTTGGGATCTTTGGGGAAAGTGGTATCAGCCCATCCTTGGAAGGGAGGCTAGAAATTGAGTTCAAACATATGGACCATAATTCAACTAATCATAGGTATGTAATGAAGCTTCAGTAAAAATTCTGGACACAGGAGCTCAGGTGAGCTACGTGGCTGGCCACAGTCTTGAATATTGTCACACATATTGTCTGAGGGAAAGGTAATGGGTCTGGACTCACAGGAAAGAAGACAAGAAGAAGCTTCATGTATGGAACGTTCCAGACCTTGCATTATGTGTATCTTCCTTTGGCTGAATCTAATTTGTATGTTTTTGCTATAATAAAACTGCAATCATAGTACATTGAGTGCTTGAGTTCTATGAGTTATTATAGTACATTATCAAATCTGAGGCAGTCCTCTCAGTTTGAACCTTTCCTGCAAATTATCAGAAAAGTCCCCAAATGTGAATCCAACTGATCTGACGTGTGAGTGGACCCTGAACTTGTAGCTGCTCTCAGAGGTGAGGGCAATCTTGTGGTCTGGCAAATCATTTGCAGCAAGGAAGAATGCTGGAAAAAGTCAAGCCAAGCTAAAGTCCAATAAAGACATTCAAAAACAGCATAGACCTCTGGAGCTAAGATGATCTCTGAGAGTCGGCTGGATTTAGGTCAAAGGGTAGAAATGTTCACACCCCCACATCAGACAGTTATCAAATGTCACTTGCCCCAGGAAGGAGGCATGACTTTGGTGAGGCTGACCCCATAGGGATTAATTGCTGAGGGTTGAGAAATGCCCCAAATTGAAGCAACATGTTCCTTATTCCTGACAGGAAATCTTTTTTTTTAACTGTGAAAAAATAACAAAGCTTACCATCTTAACCATTTTTAAGTGTATACATCAGAGGTTTTAAGTACATTCACAACCATCACTACCATTCGTCTCTAGAACTTTTCCACCATCCCAAACTCAAACTCTGTTCCATTAAACCCTACTTCCCCTCCCCCAGCTCCTGGATCCCACCATCTCTGTCTCTGTGAATCTTACTACTGTAGACATCTTATATAAGTGGAAGTATACCTTATTGATCCCTCTGTGTCTAGTTATGTAATATGATTTGGGAGAAATTAGATGGAATAGGAAGGACAATAATCAGGAAAATTGGGATCTCCGCTGTTCTTGTAGTTTCTCTCCCATCTACTCCTTGGGAATTGTATATCCCAGTTTTCCTAGGCAAGTCCAGGAAACTTGATACTGTTTATTCAAATCTAATAAGGTCCCATTTCAGTTTCAAAAGTAAATTAAATAGTTATCCTACTTGTTCAAAAATCTGATCAAGAAGGAGTGGTGGGGTGGCTCAGTTGGTTGAGCATCTGACTCTTTTTCTCAGCGTGGGTCTTGATCTCAGGGTCCTGGGTTTCAAGCCCCATGCTGCACTCCATGCTGGATGTAGAACCTACTTGAAAAAAATCTGACAGAGTTCTTTAAGGTACAAAAATGTATTAGTTGTTCTGGTCCTTAAGGTGGGATTTTGATCCTCCTTACAAACAAGGGAAGGAAATCATAGAAAAATAACAAGAAGGGGGTGCCTGGTTGGCTCAGATGGTTACTCTGCCTGTGGCTCAGGTCATGATCTCCAGGTCCTAATATCCAGCCCCATGTTGGGATCCCAGCTCAGCAGGGAGCCTGTTTCTCCCTCGGTCTCTCCCTCTGCTTGTGTTCTCCCTCTCTCTCTCTCTCTCTCTCTCTCTCTCTCTTTCTCTCTCTCTCCCTATTGAATAAATAAAATCTTTGTAAAACAAGGGAACTAACAAGAAAGAGCTATGATTATTTTGCAATGATAGAAAGAAGATTGCTCATGACCAAGAGTCCAAGACAATGTCTAAAGAAAGTGAGAGGGGTATATGGATATATGCATAATCCTGCAGGGAGTATAATTAAAGGGGGAGTCCAAAATAACCCCTCAATTCTGTTACAGCTCTGCTAACGGAAATAATTGTGTAAGCAAAAAGCAATGATCCATATGGCTACATATACCATGTAGCTGCAGATTCAGAATTTTTTTTTAAAGATTTTATTTATTTCACAGATAGAAACATAGCCAGAGAGGTACACAAGCAGGGGGAGTGAGAGAGAGAGAAGCAGGCTTCCCCTTGAGCAGGCAGCCCAATGTGGGACTCAATCCTGGGTCTCCAGGATCATGACCTGAGCCGAAGGTAGTCGCTTAACAAACTGAGCCACCCAGGTGCCCCAGATTCAGAATTCTTGTTCACATTTGATTTCTTCCAGTTATTTTCTTTTTTAAAATATTTTTAAGATTTTATTTTATTTATTTGACAAAGAGAAACACAGCCAGAGAGGGAACACAAGCAAGGGGAATAAGAGAGCAAGAAGCAGGCTTCCCATCGAGCAGGCAGCCCGATGTAGGGTTTGATCCTGGGTCTCTAGAATCATGACCTGAGCCAAAGGCAATTGCCAAACCAAATGAGCCACCCAGGAGCCCCTGCCTTTTCAAGTTCTATGAACCCAGAAGAATTAAGACAGATTCTGATATTAGACTGTTCTTCTGATCATCCTCCGTACTGCCTTCTTGATATCCCCGTTTCTCAGGCTGTAGATGAAGGGGTTCAGCATGGGGGTGACCACTGTGTACATCACTGAGGCCACTGCACCATTTCTGAGGGAGGGTGAGATGGATGAACTGAGGTACACTCCAAGTGCTGTTCCGTAAAATAAGCAAACAACTGATAGGTGAGAGCCACAGGTGGAGAAGGCTTTGTACTTCCCACCTGTGGATGGGATTCTCAGAAGGGAGGAAATAATTCGAGTATAAGAGCAAAGGATCCCTGAGAGTGGAACACCACCAAAAATGGCACCAATAAAATACATTAGTATAATGTTGATGGAGGTGTCAGAGCAGGCAAGGTGGAAAAGTTGAGGTGCATCACAAAAGAAATGATGAATTTCCACACTTGTGCAGAAGGTAAGTTGTGACACTTTCAAACAATGAATAAGGGAATCCAAAAGGCTGCCGAAAACTGACATCAGGACCAACAAGCCACAGAAGCATGGATTCATGATGACTGGATAGTTCAGGGGGTGACAAATGGCCATAAACCTATCATAGGCCATCACAGCCAACAGTAGATCATCCAAACAAGCAAACAGGAAAAAAAAGAACACCTGAGTTAGGCAGCCTGCATAGGTGATAGATTTGCTGTGTGTTTGAATGTTCACCAGCATCTTAGGGATTATAGTGGTGCTGAAACCAATGTCAGCCAAGGACAAATTGGAGAGGAAGAAGTACATGGGTGTGTGGAGGTGGGAGTCTGAGCTGACGGCCAGGATGATGAGCAGATTTCCAAGCATGGTGACCAGGTACATGGACAGGAAGAGCCCAAAGAGCATAGACTGCAGTTCTGGATCCTCTGAGAGGCCCAGGAGAAGGAACTCTGAGACAGCTGTTAGATTCTGTGGTTCCATGCAGGTGGGACAGCTCTCAAAAAAAGAAGAGCATTGACTAAACAAAACAAGTATAGAGACACCCAGCTAAATGTGTATATTTTGATTCAAACAATTCATACTTGTGGAGCATACATCCCCTTACCTTCAGCAAATTTCTCAATTGTAAACTCTTCTTAGAACTTTTTTGTTATTGGTGTCTTGGATGTTTACCTATTTCTATATACCCACTATGAAGACATTAAGCCAAAGCCTGTTAGAGAAACATAAACATGGAAACATTGAGTTATACTTGCTTCAGAACTCATATTAGTTGCCAGCAAAAATTGGGTTTTCCTGGGGCGCCTGGGTGGCTCAGGGGGTTAAAGCTTCTGCCTTCACCTCAGGTCATGATCTCAGGGTCCTGGGATCGAGCACCACATCGGACTCTCTGCTCAGTGGGGAGCCTGCTTCCCCCACGCTCTCTGCCTGCCTCTCTGCCTACCTGTGATCTCTCTCTCTCTCTCTGTGTCAATTAAATAAATAAAATCTTAAAGAAAAAATTGCTTTTTCTTGGGATGCCTGGGTGGCTCAGCGGTTAAGCAACTGCCTTCATCTCAGGTCATGTTCCCAGGGTCCTGGGATGGAGCCCACATCAGTTTCCCTGCTCAGCAGACATCTGATTGTCCCTCTCCCTCTGCTTGTTGCTCTTTCTACTTGTGCTCTCCCTGTATCTCTCTGTCAAATAAATAAAATTTTTTTTAAATAAATAAATTTTTTTATTGTGTTTTCTTGCTTTTCCTGGATAATTCCATTCCCCTGCACTTCAGTTGTCCCAAGACAAACACTGTCAAAAATGTGGTCGATACATTTGCCTTTCAATGTTTTCATAATTTTAGTATTGATTTATGTATCCATAAACATTTTTCTTAAAAATCTACTTAATACTATAATGATACATGAATTGTTTCCTGAGTTCTCACTTACCACAGTAATGTGTTTAAAGTGTCTGTGAAGTATACACATCTATTTCAAGCACTTCAAAGGAGGCATAGTATTGTCTGAAAAATGAATGTTATTTTATCTAAATTTCTTATTACATATTCCTTTTTTGTTTTTTAATGATTTTATTTATTTATTTTGAGAGACACACAGAGAAAGGGAGTACAAGCAGGGGGAGGCGCAGAGGTGGAGGGATAGGGAGAATCTTTTTTTTTTTTTTTTTTATAAATGTACTGTGTGGTCCAGCAATTTCACCACTACATATCAATCTATTTTTTTAAATATTTTATTTATTTGACAGAGAGAAACACAGCCAGAGAGGGAACGCAAGCAGGGGGAGTGAGAGAGGGAGAAGCAGGCTTCCCGCCGAGCAGGGAGCCCGATGTGGGGCTCGATCCCGGGTCTCCGGGATCATGACCTGAGCCGAAGGCAGTCGCTTAACCAACTGAGCCACCCAGGCGCCCCAGGGATAGGGAGAATCTTAAGCAGGCTTCACACTGAGTGCAGAGGCTGATGTGGAGCTCCAGCTCAGAACCCTGAGGTCCGGACCTTAGCCGAAAACGAGACTTGGATACTTAACTGACTGAGCCATCCAGGCTCCCCTTATTACAATATTCCTAACAAAATTCTTGTGCTCACTTCCGTATTACACAAATGAGAATTTCTATAATTTATAGGCATAAAAGATGATGGAATTGTAAAAATAAATATATATTCCATTTTACTGTTAATTATCTACATTTATTTTCCTAATAGGAAGTGTAAACAAAATCTACTTCTGGCTTTTATTGTGAAGATGTGGAATCAGAACGATCCCTGACATCTGTGTTGCAATGGTCTTTATTGATAGAGACACGTGAAAATTCCTTATTGATACAGACAGGTGAAAATTCCTATCTTGGATATGGAATAATATTTTCATATTACAGATTTCCAAAATAGGCCTCAATTGCATTTCTATTCAGAGAAAAGCCCATGAGGTATAAGATTTATATATCAAAAGTCCCTGTAATCCACTTATCCCACTCCCCTAATTCACAGACATACTCACAAAATCCCAAGAGAAGGAATTGGTGGTCCTGTTTCTGTTTGCTCATCTGGAACTACAGCATGTTTGAGAAGAAAGCAATCATTCCACACTGGTGGAGTGCACGGAGACCTGGGATAGGAATCAGACTAAATATGGAGTCTCCGTCAACATCTCAACCTCTCTGTGCTGTTGTCTTCCATCTAGAAATGGGGAGGACATCATCCATTTCAAAATACATGTGGCACCTAATAGAGGTTTGCACCCAATAAATATTCAGTCATGGCTTGTGGATCAGAATTTGCATTGTCATTGGAATGGTGGATTTATTGATGAAGCCCAAAACGAAGTAAAGGTTAATGACTTTTACTTAATTATATATCAGAGAGGTAGAAGCCTCTTATGTCCCAGGAAATTCATTCAGGAATGGGTGGAAAATGGGGTGCCTGGGTGACTTCGCTGATTCAGCATCCAGCTCTTGATTTTGGCTCAGTTATGATCTCAGTGTCATGGGATCAAGTCTGCCCCCACTACACATCTCCCTCTCTAAAAAAAAGAAAAAGAAAAGGAAAAAGAATGGGTGGAAATCTTTTTTTTCAAAGATTTTATTTATTTATTTGACAGAGAGAAACACAGCTAGAGAGGAAACACAAGCAGAGGGAGTGAGAGAGGGAGAAGCAGGCTTCCGGCTGAGCAGAGAGCCCAATGTGGGAACGATGTGGGGCTCAATCCCAGGTCTCTGGGACCATGACTCGAGTCAAAGGCAGTCACTTAACCAACTGAGCCACTCAGGCACTCAGGAATGGGTGGAAATCTTAAAATGTGTCTCAGTTCATGCAATAAGATTTGCCTCCCTTTCTTTTTCTCTCTTTTACTTTTCTTCTCTATGGAAACCTCCAGTAATTTTTAAATGTAGATTCTATTAATCAGAAAAGGATAGGTCTCTTAGAAAATCTGTGGCAAAAATACACACAAGCACTCCTTTATTTTTCCATCTAGATCTATGAAACATCATTGGAAGGAAGTGAAGCACCCAGTGCCTGGAAGCCTCGTAGTCTATGCCCTGTTTCTGAGAACCAAAGAAGGGTCTATTGAATATTTAACAGAGATCTCTGGTGGTCTTGTAGTCTGCTCTGTGCCAAGCAAAGCGTAAGCTCTGGGAAATCAGAAATGAATGTGATTCAGTTGTTTCCCTCCAAATAGTCAGTATCTACTTACATATGGGCCAAAAAAAAAAGTTCTCTCAGGATCTAGGGAAAACTGAACCTTCTGATATTTTAGATGGATAGATGGTGCTTAGCCTTGATAATGACAATAACAACAACAACAACAATAATACCTTAAATTTACCGTGTCCTTAATATATGCGTCTATCACATTTAGTCACATGTTTAGTGCTCATCTTAATTCTTCCTCAGTGCACTTGTATACACTGGCTCAAAGACATGAAGAACTTGCCCAGCATGAGGTCCATGCACTGAACTTGTTTCCTCTGTTTCCCTGCACTTCAGAGGGTTTAAGCAGGAGTCCAGAGTTCTTTTCCAAAATTGCTAAGATAATCTTGGAACAGTTTCTTTTTCCTGACTAAGAATAAAATCTAACATCCTGATTCTATATCTCCCTTAAAGACCAAGAGGGCCTAAATATAGGAATGGGGGAGGAAGTGGAATACAAAGCAAAATCTGAGAGCTGGGGAAAGACAGAGAGCTTCCCTGAATTGTCAGGAGCTGACTCTTTATGATCTCTACCTTCACCTCAGCCATCTTTTCTGTAGTTGCTGCAGCAGGAGACACTAACTGCTTTCTGATGTTTTCTAGCACAAACCCCTAAGAGGGAAGAGCACAGTGAGTGGAGGTCTCTGCCTGGAGTAACGGGAAAGAGAGGTGCAAACTGGATAGGCAGGAAAGAATACTGTCTGTGAATAATCTCACTGCCTGCATTCAAACCTAAATTCATTCCCTATCTACCACAGGATCTGGTAAAAATTTAAGAAGCTTCTGCATAGCAAAGGAAGCAATCAATAGAAGATATTGGCAAATGACATATCTAATAAAGGGCTAGTACTCAATATATAAAGTGTTAGTCTCCAAAATATATAAAGAACTTATAAAACTTAACAGCCCCATAACAAATAATCCAATTAAAATATGAGCAGAAGATATGAATGGACATTTTTCCAAAGAAGACATACAGATGGCCAACAGACACATGAAAAGATGGTCAATAATACTAATCATCAGGGAAATGCAAATCTAATCTACAAAGGGATATTACTTCAGACCCGTCAGAACGGCTAAAATCAACAACACACGAAACAAGACTTGGTGAGGATGTGGAGAAAAAGGAACACTCATGTTCTGTTAGTGGGAAGGCAAACTAGTGTAGCCACTCTGGAAGCAGTATGGATGTTCCTCAGAAAGTTAAAAGGAACTACCCTTGACCCAGTAACTGCACTGGTATTAGGTATTTACCCAAAGGATACAAAAATACTGATTAATGGGGCGCCTGGGACTTAGTCAGTTAGCGTCTGCCTTCAGCTCAGGTCATGATCCTAGAGTCCTGGGATGGAGTCCTGCATCCAGCTTCCTGCTCAGCAGAAAGCCTGCTTCTGTCTCTCCTACTCCCCCTGTTTGGTTCCCTCTCTTGTTGTCTCTCTCTCTATATATCAAGTAAATAAATAAAATCTTTAAAACAATACTGATTGAAAAAGATACATGCACCCTGATGTTTACAGCAGCCTTATCAAAAATAACCAAACTATGGAAACAGCCCAAGTGTCCATCAACTGATGAGTGGATAAGGAAGAGGTGGTATGTGTGTGTGCAATAGAATACTAGTCAGCCATAAAAGGAACAAGATTTGCAATGACATGGATGGAGCTAGAGAGTCTTACGCTAAGCAAAGTAAGTCAGTCAGAAAAAGACAAATACCATATGATTTCACTCATATGTGGAATTTAAGAAACCAGAGGGTCAAGATGGCGGAAGGCCAGGTGACCGCATTTCAGGGAGTTCCCTGAAGAGAGCTGAATTCCAACAAAAAAACCACTGCAAGACCACCGTGAACACCCATGAAACCAGCCTGAAATGTGATATTTCCCACTTCTGGACCGCCACGAGAGACAAAGAACATCGGCAAAAAGATAGTGTCTGATATATTTAGTCATACACCCCCTCAACCACTCCTCACCACAATGAAACGGAGAAAGAACGCCCAACAGCAGGAGAAACCTGAGACTGCAACGTCGGCTACAGAATTACTGGGAATGAACATAAACAATATGACAGATACGGAATTCAAGGCAGCAATGGTCCAAGCAGTAGTCAATTTAGAAAAGAA
>PITA01028190.1:0-19700 GCA_004023965.1 Spilogale gracilis
CCAAACTGTGGAAAGAGCCAAGGTGCCCATCAACAGATGAATGGATAAAAAAGATGTGGTACATATATACAATGGAATACTATGCCTCCATCAGAAAGGATGAATATCCAACCTTTGTGGCAACATGGACTGGACTGGAAGAGATTATGCTGAGTGAAATAAGCCAAGAAGAGAAAGTCAAGTATCGCATGGTTTCACTTACTTGTGGTGCATGAGGGGTAAACTGGAGGACAGTGGGAGAAGGAAAGTAAATGGGAACTAGGGTAATCTAGGGAGGGAAATGAAACAACAGAGACTTTGCACACAGAAACAAACTGAGGGACTTGGAGGGAGGGGGGTGGAGGGATGGGAGAGCCTGGTGGTGGGTACTGGGGACACCTAAAGCGTGGAGTACTGGGTGTGGGGAATGGGGAATGAATCTTGGAACACTGGGAAAAAAAAAATTAGTAACAATAAAAAAAAAAGAAAGAAAAAAAATATCCACATAATAGGGAGCTCAGAAGAATAGATAAGGGAAAGCAAATTTATGTGAAGAAATAATAGCTGAAAACTTTCCTAATCTGGAGAAAAAAATAGTTATCCAGATCCAGGTGGCAGAGAAATCCTCCCACCCCTAAATTCAGCCCAGGGAGATCCACAGCAAGACATGTAGTAATTAAAATGGCAAAAAGTAGCACTAAAGAAAAAAAAAAAAAAAGAAAAACAAGCTTAAAGCAGCAAGATAAAAGAAGATAGTTATGTACAAAGGAAACCTCATAAGGCTATCAGTGGATTTTCCAGCAGAAACTCTGCAGACCAGAAGACACTGGCATGGTATATTCAAAGTAGTTAAAGGGAAAAATCTGAAGCCAAGAATACTGTATTCAGCAAGATCAGAATAGAAGGAGAGATGAACAGTTTCTCATGCTAGGGTGATGAGTGGCTCAGTCAATAAAATGAATTCAGTTCAAGTCATGATCTTAGGATCCTGGAATCAAGCCCCGCATCAGGTTCTCTGCTCAGGGGGAGTCTGCTTGTCCCTCTGCCCTTCCCCCAACTTGTGTACTCTCTCTCAAATAAATAAATAAATAAATAATTTGGGGGAATAAAAAGTTTTCTCAGATAAAATAAAACTAAAGGAGTTCATGACCAGCCCTACAAAAATATTAAAGGGGACTTCCTGAGTGGAAAGAAGGACCATAAGTAAGAGTATGAGAAGTAAAAAACATAAAAGGAGCTAAAATAGTTATTTCTGTAAAAATTAGTCAAGGCATTCAAAAAGAAAAAGGTTATAAGATATTACATCATATACCTAAAATGTGGGAGAGAGGGGAGTAAAGAATGGGTTTAAACTTAAGTGACCATCAATTTAATACAGACTGTTATATGCAGAAGATGTTATATACAAAGGTAATGATAACCATAAATCAAAAGCCAGTAAGAGATATACTAACAATAAAGAGAAAGGGATCCAAGTGTATCACTAAAGAAAGCCAACAAACCATGAAAGAGAGCAAGAGAAATATCAGATAAAATCTACAGAAATAACCACAATACAAGTAACAGAAAGCCAATAAACATATACCCATCAGTAAGTACTTTGAATGAAAATGGCCCAAATGCTCCATTCAAAAGACCTACTTGACAGAATGGATTAAAAAATAAAAACAAAAACAAGTAAAAATACCAGAGACCCATCTATATATTGCATGCAAGAGATATATTTCAGACCTACAGTCATCTGTAGATTAAAAGTAAGGGGATGGAGAAATATTTAACATGAAAATGGGTGGGGAAAAAAAAGCTATGGTAGTAATACTTATATTGGGCAAAACAGACTTTAAAACAAAGACTGTAACAGGAGACAAAGAAATACACTTCACAATAATGAAAGGGATAGTCTAACAGAATAAAACAGTTGTAAATATGTATGCCCCCAACATGGGAGCACCTAAGTACATAAAACAGTTAATAACAACCATAAAAGAAGTAACTGGTAGTAGTAAAAAATAGTAGGGGACTTACCACCCCACTTACATCAATGGACAGATCATCCAAACAAAATCAACAAGGAAACGGTGACTTTGAATGACACAAGGGACCAGATGGATTTAGCAGACATATTCAGAACATTCCATCCTAAAACAGAAGAACACCCATTCTTTTCAAATGCACACAGAACATTCTACAGAACAATCACGTATTAGGCCACAAAACAGGTCTCAACAAATTCAAAATGATTGAAGTCATACTATGCATCTTTTCTGACCACATTAGGAAATAAGAAATCAAACACAAGAAAAAATCTGGAAGGAGCAAATGTACGTGGAGGTTAAATAACATTAAAGAGTGAATGGGTCAACCAAGAAATCAAAGAAGAAATAAAAAATTACATGGAGACAAATGAAAATGAAAACAAAATAGTCCAAAATCTTTGGGATGCAGCAAAAGTAGATCTAAGAGGGAAATATAGCAAGATAGGCTACCTCAAAAAGCATGAAAAATCTCAAACAACCTAACCTTATACTTAAAGGAGCTAGAAAAAGAACAAACAAAATACAAACCCAGAAGATGGAAGAAAATAATACACATTATAGCAAAAGTAAATGCTATAAAAATTTAAAGTACAATAGAGCAGATCAATGAAACCAAGAGTTGGTTCTTTGAAAAGATCAACAAAATTGGCAAACTTCTAGCAAGACTCATTTAGAAAGAGAGAAAGAGAAGACCCAAATAAACAAAATTACAAATGGAAGAGGAGAAATAAAAACCAACACCACAAAAATATAAACAATTATAACAGAATATTATTAAAACCTACATGCCATCAAATTGGACAAATTAGGAGAAATGAATCAATTACCAGAGACACATAACCCTACCAAAACTGAAGCAGCAAGAAACAGAAAAATTAAATAGACCAATTACCAGCAATGAAACTGACACAGAAATCAGAAAATTTCCGACAAACAAAAGTCCAGAACCAGATGGCTTGACAAGTGAATTCTACCACATACTTAAAGAACAATTAATGTCTTTTCTTCTCAAACTATTATAAAAAATAGAAGAGGAAGGAAAAATTCCAGATTCATTCTGAGGCCAGAACCACTTATAACAAAACCAGATAAAGACATCAAAAAAAAAAAAAAAGGAAAAAAAAAAGAAAGAAAAGGGAACTATAAGCCAATATCTCTCATGGATATAGATGCAAAAATCCTCAACAAAATATCAGCAAACCAAATCCAACAATATATTTAACAAAATCATAAGCCACTATTAAGTGGGAAATATTCCTGGGATACAATGATGGTTTAATAGCTGCAAAACAATTGATGTGATATGTCACATCAATAACAGAAAGGACAAAGACCATAGAGTCATTTCAATAGATGTAGAAAAGAGCATCTGACAAAGTACAACATGCATTCATGATAACCCTCTACAAAGTAGGTCTAGAGGGAATATACTGCAACATAATAGAGGTTTTATTATTTTTTTCAAATTTTTTAAAAGATTTTATTTATTTATTTGAGAGAGAGAGTGATGAGAGGGAGCATGAGAGGGGAGAAGGTCAGAGGGAGAAGCAGACTCCCCGCAGAGCTGGGAGCCTTATGTGGGACTCGATCCCAGGACTCCAGGGTCAGGACCTGAGCTGAAGGCAGTGGTCCAACCAACAGAGCCACCCAGGTGCCCCTTATTTTTTAATTAAATTACAGTTAGTTAACATGTAGTGTAATATTAGTTTCAGGAGTAGAATTTAGTGATTCATCACTTACATACAATGCTCAGTGCTCATCACAACAAGGACCTTCTTTAATACCCATCATCTATTTAATCCATCCCCCTACCCACCTCCCTTCTAGCAACTCTCAGTTTGTTCTCTATAGTTAAGAGTCTGTTTCATGCTTTGCTTCTCTCTCTCTCTCTCTCTCTCTCTCTCTCTCTCTCTCTCTCTCTCTCTTTCTTCTATGAAAAGCCCATAGACAACATCATACTAAATGGTGACAAACAAAAAACTTTTCCCCTAAGTTCTGGAATAAGATGGGGATGTCCATTCTCACCACTTTTATTCAACATAGTACTAGAAATCCCAGTCACAGCAATTAGACAACTTATAGGGGGGAAAAAAGCATGTAAATTGGTAAGGTAAAATTTCACAACTTGCAAATGACATGATACTATATATAGAAAACTCTAAAGATTCCACCAAAAAATTATTAGAATTGATAAATGAATTCAGTAAAGTTAAAGGACACAAAGTCAATATACAGAAATATGCTGCATTCTTGTACACTAATAATACAATAATAAGTGAAATTAAGAAAACAATCCCACTTATAATTATGCCAAAAATAATAAAGTATCTAGGAATAAACTTAACTGAAGAAGTGAACGACCTGTGCTCTGAAAGCTATAAAACAATGATGAAAGAAATTCAAGATGATGCAAAAAAATGGAAAGACATTCTAGCCTCATGAGTTGGAAGAACAAATATTATTAAAATGTCTATACTACCTGAAGCAATCTACAATCAATTTAATGTGATCCCTATCAAAATACCAATAGCATTATTCACAGAACTAGAACAAACAGTTTCCAAATTTGTATGAAACCAAAAAGACCCGGAATAGCCAAAGCAAAATTGAAAAAGAAAAACTGGAAGTATTTACAGTTTTGGATTTCAAGTTGTATTACAAAGCATTAGTAATTAAAACAGTATGTCACTGGCACAAAAATTGAAACAGAACAATGGAATAGAACAGAAAACCCAGAAAGAAACCCACAATCTTATGGTCAGTTAATCTTTTGACAAAAGAAGAATAAATACCCAATGAGAAAATGACAGTCTCTTTAACAAACAGTATTGTGAAAACCAGACAGCTATATGCAAAAGAATGAAATTGGGCCACTTTCTTTCATCATATACAAAAATAAACTCAAAATGGATTAAAGACATAAATATGACACCTGAAACCATTAAAATCTTTGGAGAGAGCACAGGCAGTAACTTCTGTGGCATTGTACACCAACATTTTTCTAGATAGGTCTACCAGGGCAAGGGAAACAAAAGCAAAAACAAACTACTGGGACTACACCAAATAAAAAGTTTCTGTACAGTGAAAGAAACAATCAACAAAAGTAAAAGGCAACCTACTGAATAGGAGTAGATATTTGCAAATGATATATCTGATAAAGGGTTAATATCCAAAATATATAAAGAACTGATACAACTCAATACACCCAAACCAAATAATCCAATTAAAAAATGGACAAAAGACTTGAACAGATACTTCTCCAAAGAAGAGATCCAGATGGCCAACAGGCACATAAAAAGATGCTCATCATCACTCATCATCAGGGAAATGCAAAACAAAACTACAATGACATATCACTCCATACTTCTCACAATGGCTAAAATAAACAAACAAGCAAACAAACAAAAAAGCAAAACACAAGAAACAAGTGTTGGTAAGATTGTGGAGAAAAAGGAACCCAGTAAAGAGTTGGTAGGAATGCAAATTGGAGCATCCATTGCAGAAAATTGTGTGGAGGTTCCCCAAAATTTTAAAATAAAACTACCTTATGATTATAGAATCACGCTACTGGGTATTTACCCCAAAACTACAAAAACACTAATTCATGCACTCCTATGCTTACTGCAGTATTATTTACAATAGTTCAAACTATGGAAGTGGTACCGGGGCTGATCAATAGGTGAGTGGATAAAGAAGAAGTAGTACACACACACACACGTACACACACACACACACACACACACACACTATTATTCAGCCATAAAAAGAATGGGAACTAGGGTAATCTAGGGAGGGAAACAAAACAACAGAGACTTTGGACACAGAAACAAACTGAGGGACTTGGAGGAAGGGGGGTGGAGGGATGGGAGAGCCTGGTGGTGGGTACTGGGGACACCTAAAGCGTGGAGCACTGGGTGTGGGGAATGGGGAATGAATCTTGGAACACTGGAAAAAAAAATTTTAGTAACAATAAAAAAAAAGAATGAAATATTTTCAACAACATGGCTAGAGCTAGACAGTATAATGCTAAGTGAAATAAATCAGTCAGGGACAAATACCATATGATCTCACTCACATGTAGAATTCAAAGAACAAATGAGTAAAGGGAAAAAAAACAACAACAGAAGGACAAACCAAGAAATGGTCTCTTAACTAGAGAGAACAAACTGCTACCAGAGGCGAGGTGGGTGGGAGGATGAGTTAAATAAGTGGATGAGGATTAAAGGGTGCAGTTCTGATGAAAAAAAAAAAAAAAAGATTTAAAAAAAAAAAGGACTGAAGTATAAAATACATCCCCTGACCATAAAAAAAATTTGCTAAATTCACAAATATGTAGAAATTAAAAGACACACTATTAAATAATAGGTCAAAGAAGAAATCACAAAAAAATAAAAAAAATATTTTGAGATGAATGGGAAAATACCAACTACCAATATACAAAATACCAAAGCATATTAGATACAGCTAAAGCAGCATTCAGAGGGATATTTTTAACTGTAATCACCTATATCTAAACAGAAGGCAGACGTCAAATCAACATTCTCCCTTAAAAAAAAAAAGAAAAAGAGCAAACTAAATACAATGTAAGCAGAAAAAAGATAGTAAGAAACAATGCAGTAGAAATACATATTGATAAATAAAACTGGGAGACTGACCAAGAAAAAGAAAAGGAGAAAGAGAAAAGGGGAAATTATTAAAATTAAGATAAACTTGGGGGCACAGGTACTAACTTAGTAATTTTAAGAAAATACTATGAATAAGAGTCATGTATAATAACAGAGTAAATAATAGTTGAAATGGGAAAATTCTATAAACAAATGAATTACTAAAACTTAGTTAAGAATTAGAAAATGTAGGGCACCTGGGTGGCTCAGTGGATTAAAGCCTCTGCCTTTGGCTCAGGTCATGATCTCAGGGTCCTGGGATCTAGGTCCCCTTCAGGCTCTCTGCTCAGCGGGGAGCCTGCTTCCTCCTCTCTCTCTGCCTGCCTCTCTGCCTACTTGTGAGCTCTCTGTCAGATAAATAAATAAAATCTTTAAAAAAAAGAATTAGAAAATGTAAATAGATCTTTATCAAATAAAGGGATTTAATTAGTAATTTAAAACTTCTCTCACAAGGCAAAAAATCCAGATTCAGGTAACTTTCACTATTGAATTTTACCAGACTTTCAAAGAATACCAATCCTTTACCAGCTCTCCTAAGAAAAATAGAATAGAGAACACTTTCCAACTTATTCTATAGAATCAGAATTACTGACATCAAAACCAGACAGATATCAAAAGAAAACTAGGGTCCAACAGCTCCTATGAATCACACAGAATTCCTCAACAAAATACTAGCAAACTAATACAATATATAAAAAGGATTACACATTATAATTAACTAGGATTTGGCATATACACTTCTCAATTTTAAAACTTACCACAAAGCTACAATAATCAAGGCAGTGTTGTACTGGTATGAACAGATCTCATACAGATAACAGAACAGAATCAAGAATCCATCAATAAACTCTTACATTTACAGTTTAAGTTTCACAAGAATTTCAAGACAGATTACTTGGGGGAGAAACAGTTTTTTTCAACAATGGTGCTAAAACTGGGTATATACATGCAAAAGAATAACATCTGACATCTATTTCACACCATGCACAAAAATTAACTTAAAATGGTCATAAACTTATATGTAAGAGATAAAACTGTAAAACTCTTACAGGAAAACATGGGCATAAATCTTTATTACCCTGAGTTAGTCATGATATCTTAGACACAATACTAAAAATACAAGTGACAAAAGAAAATTAGATAAATTGTACTGCACCAAAGTTTAAAACATTTTTTTTTGCTGAAAATAATACTGTAAGTAAACTGAGAAGACATCCCATAGAACGTGAGAAGATATTTGAGTATCATTTATCTGATAACAGACTTATGTATGGAAGATTTAAAGAATACATATGACTTTGTTTATTTGTTTATTTGAGAGAGAGAGAGAGAGAGAGAGAGAGAGGGAGAGAGAGAGAGACCACACAGAGGGATGGTGAGAGGAAGAAGCAGACTCCCCAATGAGTGGAAAGTCTCACACTGGCCTTGATCCCAGGACCTTATGATCATGACCTCAGCCAAAGGCAGATACTTAACCTACTGAGCTATCTAGGTGCCTTATGACTTTTTTTTTTTAAGAGTTGTTTATTTTAGAGAGAGAGTGGTTAAGCAAGGAGGAGTGTGCAGAGAGAGAATCTCAAGCAGACTCCCCACTGAACAGGAAGCCTGACATGGGGCTCAATCTCACACCCACAAGATCATAACTACAGCTGGACCAACTCAACCAACTGAGCCACCCAGGCACTCCCACATATGAATCTTTAACAAAAAGACAACCCAATTTAAAAATGCACAACACATCTGAATAGACATTTCTCTAAAGAAGATATACAAATGACCAAAAAGCATATGAAAAATTGTTCATCATGATTAGTCACAGGAAAATTCAATGAGAACCATAATGAGGTATCACTTCACAACCAGTAGGGTGGTTGCAGTAGAAGATTATCAAGTAGCAATGTTTTCAAGAAAGGAAAACCTTTATACACTGATCGTGGGCATTTAAAATGGTGAAGCACTTTGGAAAACATCTGGCAGTTCTTCAAAATGTTAAATATAACGTTACCATGTGACCCCACAATCTCACTCCCAGTTATATATCCAAAATAAATAAAAATATATGTTCACTCAAAAATTTGTACACAAATGTTCACAGCAGCATTTTTCATAGTAGGCAAAAAGTTAAAAACAATCTAGATGTCTATCAACTGATGAATGGGGAAAAATATGTGGCAATAGCCATACAAATGAATAATATTCAGCAATAAAAGGAATAATACTGATACAGCAATCTGTGTTAACTTTGAAAACCTTATGATAAATGAAAAAAATCCATAGAAACAGAAGGCAGATTATGAATTATGTACTTGCTAAGGGCTGGGAAAGAAAAGTAAAGAGGGGGGCAATAAGGAGTGACTGCAAATATACACAGGTTTTCTTTTGGGGAAAACAAAAATGATCTAAAATTATATTAGTGTGATATTTGCACAATCTTCAAATCTTTGCAAGCAGATTTAGAAAATTAGATAATTTTCTACTGGAGTCACCCTAGTGGTTGTGAAGTGATATCTCATGGTGGTTTTGACAGAATTTAAATGTCTTTAAATATTTATTTATTTATTTATTTGGGAATGAGAGAAAGAGAGAGAGTGCAAGAAATAGAGCAGACTCCCCTCGGATTATGGAGCCCCAGGCAGGGCTCTATCTCATGACCTTGAGATCATGATCTGAGCCAAAATCAAAAGTCAGAGGCTTAACTCAGAGAGTCACCCAGGGGCCCCTGTGAATATATTTTAAAAAATACTGAAATGTACACTTTAAGTGGGTGAATAGTATGCTGTATTATTTACCTCAGTAAAACTTTTAAAAAACATAATTCATATCATGTTAAATTTTTACTTCAAATCTTGCAATAATTTCTTATTTTACTTGAAAGCAAAATCAAATGGTCATATTCATCAATACGGCCCTCTGTAATACGATCTCCATTTTAACCAATCTGTCATGATCTGCTACTATTCTTTGTTCGCTCAGCTAGACACACAGCCTTGCAGGTCCTCAAGCATGCCTGCAAAGTCTTTTTTTTTTTCCTAAAGATTTTATTTATTTATCTGACAGAGAGAGATCACAAGTAGGCAGAGAGGCAGGCAGAGAGAGAGGAGGAAGCAGGCTCCCGGCTGAGCAGAGATCCCAGGACCCTGAGATCATGACCCGAGATGAAGGCAGAGGCTTTAACCCACTGAGCCACCCAGGGGCCCAATACCTGCAAATTCTTATTTCAGGGACAATGTGTTTGATATTTTTCCCACCTGGGACATTTTTCCCCTAAATACGGTGTGGATTGTTCCCTCATCTTGTGCTTTTGCTCAACAAAGCCTTCATGAGACAACTGTGCTTTAAATGGAAACTCCTTCCACTAAGGCACTACCATCCTTTTCCATGTCTCCCCCCCCCCCATGTCATTTGCCATTGTTTGGCCTCCTTCCTTTGTTTTCTGTTCTACTTTTTAGCACGAAAATGTAGATTCCCAAAGGCATGACATCACATGTTTTTTTACAGTGGCTTCCTAGTACCTACAACAGTAGGTTATTATATGATAGGTATAAAACAAATGTATTTGCTCAATTTATTACTGATACAATTGGCTAATATCTTTAATTTTCTACTGCAGCCAGGAAATGTAGTGACCTTATAGAGCTTAAAGTTCTTTCATAAAAATAAACTCCCTTCACTTTTTTGAGATGAAAAATGTGTTAAAAATCACACAGCATTATTTTCTCAGATGAAGTTAAAGCACAAATATCTGATAAGTCATATCAAACACGTAGGACAAGATCCAACTAATTGACTTTTGCTGCAAACACAAATTATAATTTGTTCTCACATCACAGCTCTGATAACATCAGTTAATCTTTGAGTTTTATTCCCTGAAATATCTTTGTCTTTACTGCTCCAGGTTGAAGCAATTTAATCAGTTTGGGCCTGACCATAGCAACATCTGCCAGTGCCTGTAGGAGCTAATAGTTAAAAGACAGAAGGGGTGAGGAGAGCAACTCATTCCTCCACAATCACCAGGGAAAACCAAAGGCATAGTGGCTGGCCCTGTTGACATTTCAGGCAATGAAGTTCAGGATTAACTTGTGTTTTCATTATGAAGACAGACAGAAAGTGAGACTCAAAAGTCATGAATTGATTATTGCCCAGGTGCAACATTAGTGTTACTGCCTTAAAATACAGTACAAAGTATGAAATCTGAAGGGGAATTGGAGGGCACCCAATACATAAAATATATTCCCTACCATCCTGACATGACATGTGCAATTATCAACAATAGCGGTTCAGTCCTTTGATTTAAGAAGTATTGTTCTTAGCAGTCCTCTGCCAAAGAGACTACTCAGAGATGTTATACATAAAAACACATCATCTGCCATTAACAGTATTTTAAAATAGAATAATGTTCCATAAGTCTCAATTCTTGTGCTTGCAAATATAAGAAACAGACTTCAGCCAGTATAAGAGTGGTAATTGATCACAGAGACTGTGACATAGGCTAGAAGGAAATAGAATCAGATTAGAAACTCTCCAAACCTTTTCTCCATTGCTCTACAAGGTGTTGCATTTTATTTCCCTCTCTCTCTGCCCAGCCCATCTACCAATAGTCATTTTGCCTGTTTTCTCAGGTCCATATGGTAGGTTAAAAGCGCCTTCCCCATAGAAAATGAGAATATTTGTCCCTCTTACTCCCAGTTATAAAATTCCTACACAGATACATGTTTGGCCACAGTTCTATAAGGGTCCCACATCTGATTGAAGCTATAGTTACAAAGGGTCAAGGTCACATTATGCTAAATAGCTTGCACAGTGCCCAGACTGATTAGGGTGGACAATTACATGTGGTGTCAGGAGCTGGGCAGCATCTTCACAATGCTTTTGTATGGAACACATTTTTTTTTAAGATTTTATTTATTTGACAGAGAGAAACACAGCCAGAGAGGGAACACAAGCAGTGGGAGGGAAAGAGGGAGAAGCAGGCTTCCCGCCGAGCAGGCAGGCGATGTAGGGCTCGATCCCAGGACTCAGGGATCATGACCTGAGCTGAAGGCAGAGGCTTAACCACTGAGCCACTCAGGCGCCCCTGGAACACATTTTTAAGTCTAGTTGCAAAAAATATAGATGTCTACAAAAAAATGCAGGGAAATGTTATAAATCTACCACTGAATATCTCAGATCTCTTCACAAGACAACTGCTGTTAAACTTGTAGTGTATAACTATTAAATCTCTCCTTTACTTTTTAATGTTCAGTGTTTGGGAGAATTTGAATTAAACTGACAAAAGAGAGATTAGCAGGAGAAAGGACAAAATTACATAGGTTTGAGAGTTCATAAAAATGTGACTCAAACAGGTGGTTAGAAATTGGGGCTTATATACAATCTTAATAGGGGAATGTGAAGGAGGAGAAAGGACACTTAAGGGAAGCAAATGACTTTAGAGAAAGATGAATGGACCCTTTGGAATACAGATGAGGGAAATGATAGTTTTGTGACCATGTCTGTTTAGGTGTGGTATAGAGACTTCTCATCTCTGGTGATGAATCAGTCTTCCTTAGTTGTTCCCAGGAAGGGGATGTAAGACAAATGAGGTTTTTCTGTTTTTTTGTTGTTTTTTTTTTTTTTTTATTGGTACTTAAATTTAATTTTTTTTTCCAGTGTCCCAAGATTCATTCCCCATTCCCCACACTCAGTGCTCCATGAAATACGTGCCCTCCGTACCTACCAGCAGGCTCTCCCATCCCTCCACCCCCCTCCCTCCAAGTCCCTCAGTTTGTCTCTGTGTCCAAAGTCTCTGTTGTTTCGTTTCTCTCCCTGGATTACCCTACTTCCCACATACTATCCTTCTCCTACTGTCCTCTAGGTTACCCTTCATGCACCGCAAGTAAGTGAAACCATGTGATACAAGACTTTCTCTACTTGGCTTTTTTCATTCAGCATAATCTCTTCCAGTCCAGTCCATATTGCTACAAAAGTTGTATATTCATCCTTTCTGATGGAGGCATAGTATTCCATTGTATATATATACCACATCTTCTTTATCCATTCATCTGTTGATGGGGACCTTGGCTCTTTCCACAGTTTTTGAGGGAAGCTTTGCTTCTAGGCACATAAGAGATTTCAGGACCTTAATTAGCCTTATGCTCAAAATGATTTTTATCCCATAATGGCATATTCTGGACCCCTTCAGATATATCAGTGTGATGTATCATAAAGAGCAATTAAATTACCCAGGAGGAGGTTCAGAGGATAGGTGGCTCTGTTTTATACAGATGCCACAGAGTCACAAAATGTTCTGAGCAAAGTCAATTCTTGAGAAGTGGTAGGAAGAAACTTGGAGAGAGGGCGGCATGCAGGAGACCAGGCACCAAGGGACGTAGGACAGGTAAGCTTTATAAAGTAGAACAGGTCCTGCAAGTGCCAGTCTATGTGATTCCTGAAACAAATCAGTGAAATGAGCATAACTTCTGTCTTTAATTTTCCTGGGAGGATAGAGCTTATGAGGGGTGTGGTTACTTAACAGTGATGATTCACACTGTAAAACTTCACTTCTAATTTTCCAGTGGACCTCACATACAGTGTTTACAAGGAAGGGCAGCACAATCTGGCAGAGGCAACTACTTGATATGGGTATTGAGAGGAGTATACAATTACATATATGGGAAGCACTGAGGCAGTGTTTAGAACACTGTAAGCACCTCAATAAGCAACACCTATTCTGAGGCTTCTCTTTGTAAGGCTATATAGGTTAGTGGTCAAGAACACGGACTCTAGAACCAAACTTCAGGACGCAGTACTTGTTTCTTTGCACACTAACTGTGCTAACCTCTCAGTATCCCATTTTCCTCATCTGTAAAATGGAATATTTATAGAAACAACCTCCAAGGTTTCTTTTTTTTTTAATGGGGATTAAATGAGTTAGTATGAAAATCACTTGGAGCATTTCTTGTAGGTACTGTATGTGTTAATATTACCACTAGAACCATCAACCAGGATGCAACTGGGAAGCCCAAAGTGGGGATGAGTTATAGGATGACTGATTTATGACCCCAGTAAGTGACTAAAGACCAGTTTCTTCTCACTGCTCCACAGGACTGAAGCTTGATTTTATGTTGCATGCTTTTGTGACGGAAGGATTATTTAATTGGTTTAAACAAGTTGACCTACTCCTATGAGTCATGCAGGTCTTGCTGTCTCATTTGTTGGGTTGATTCTCTTTGTCAAAACAATTAGTTTTCCTTTTGAAACATCTACTGACAAATTGACAAGCTGATTTAATACAACAGTTACATCAGATTGATCAGGGTGCCCTAGTGCAGTGATCGGATTATTCAATTTTACTGCCAGAAGTGGCTCCTGTTATTTCAAAATATCTGCAGGTTAACTTATGTTTAAAAAAAAAAAAAGTTGGGAGGGGCACCTGGATGGCTCAGTCAATTAAGTTTCTGCCTTCAGCTCAGGTCATGATCCCAGAACCCTGGGATAGAGCCCTGCATTGGGCTCCCTGCTCAGCCAAGAGTCTTCTTCTCCTTTTCCCTCTCCTCTGTTCCTCCCTCCAATCGTGATCTCTCTCTCTCTAAAATAATCAAATAAAATCTTAAAAAAAAAAAGAGCCAGTGGGTGACTTTTTTGGTCTCTGGTTAAACAAAAATTATTGAGTCTCACCAATAATACAAAATTACAGGCCCAGATTCACTAAATCTTTTTTTTTATTCTCCAATGGTGGGATTGCATTTAGTATCACTAGAATTCTTTAATAGTACAAAGTTCCTAACATTTTTACACGATGTTTTCAAATAATAAATGATTGAAAAACTGTTTATTATAAATATGAAATAGATAAAACAAGAAATTTGAAAACTGAGATTGAAAGTAGTAGAAATATATAAGTTAATGAGGGGTAATTTAGGAAAAACTTAAAGTCAGAAGTCTGTAAAGATGAAAAAAATAAAACATGGAAAATGTGGTAACTAGGATTTGCAATAATGAAGTTTGCAGTAAAGGAAACAATAGAATTACACCAATTGGAATAGTGGATTAGCATATAGCAGGGCAGTCAATCAAAAAATTTGAGAATTTATCTAGATAATTATTTAAATATAAATTTTATTGCTATAAAAAGTCAAAAGAGCCTACAACTTGGTAACTCATGAGAAAATAAACCATGAACAATTACCACCATAGACTATCATGTGTAGTGACATGCACTGATCTTGCAAACTGTGAAGGAAATGGTCAGATATTTTTGAAATAAGACAAGAAAATTATAAATAAGGAAGTAGAAGTTTGGTCTTCAAATCTACTTGAACAGTACAGCTCACTTAGTATGAGATGAACAATGTCCACACTCAGTCTATATGAGACTTTTTTCCACCTTTAAGAGATTTAGCCCAGTTGCAAGAAAGAATGTGATCTTGGGAAGAAAAACAATTTGATTATTAGCTGGTAACCTAATATTAGAAGTGCTCTCACTTGATTTACTGCTTAGTTTGGTATTTTCTCTTTTGCATATTATACCTGAAAAACAGGTGTTCTGGTTCATTCATGATTTTTCATGAAAAGTGGTACTTTTCTCCTTATTTTATTTTTTTTCTGACCATTTAAGAGGAAAAAAAGACTTCCCTTTGATCACATCTATCAAGCCTGATAGAAAGCACATTTATGCTTAGACCATCAACATTTCTCTAAGTGCTGATAAGCTGAATTATTGATCAGAGGGATTGTTATAAAACAATCTCACATTCCTTAGACTTGGTGTCAATAGCTCAGGAGAGAAGCTGTAAGGACAGGTGACTCCAGGACAGAAGAGCTAATGGGTAGGCGGGTGGGACAACTGGGGAAAAGGGATTGGAAAATATCAGGCTGCAAGGCTGGCAAACATGAACAGAAAATGAGCAGTTTCCATGGATAAGAATGTCTCAAAGTTACATTTCTAACAGCAAAACTGAGGCTTGGTTAGGGTGCTGCAAGAGAAATTCACCTGGCAGAAAAAACAGCTTCCCAGTTCAGCTACCAGGCATAGTTCCCTGAGGTGTGGGCTGTGACAGCTTTTAGAGATTGCTGTTTTCTCTGGCAACCTGTATCATTCCCATCATCTATATCCCAGAAGAGGGCTTTCTTGTGAATTATAAAGGACTCAGCAGCCTAGAAAATTGGGTGAAGTGATTTCTCATTCCTAACAATCCCCCACTGTATGTAGCAGATAGGTCATTGGCAGCTCCCCTTAAGTGATTCATTCTAGTGTCCAGTCTGGGAAGGTGGTTCCCTCAGAGTCCCAGAATTCTTTTTATTCATTTCAGACCAGGAAAAATCATTTATTTGTTCCCAACAGTGTAAACATTGCATTCCAGGAGATGAGGGTGAGAGTAAGAGTGATGATGATGATGATGATGATAAGTAATAATTGGTTCTTTAAAATGCAGACATGTGATTTAGGTACAGCTAGTCAGATACATTCGTAAGAGATATAAAAATAATTCAGAGTTGAATTATGTGGAGAGAAGAGAAGATATATGAATGAAACATCAATTTTGCTTCTGTGGATTGCCACAGAGTCAGCCTGGTTCTGTACTTAACACTGTGGTGTGGCTTCCTGATTTGAAAGCTTCCTGAATATGGTACAAGTTCTCTTGCTGAGCCAGTTCTAGAGTGTGGAATCGAAACTGTCCTGGCAGCTCAGCCAGGAGTCAATTTCTTTAGCTTTTTCTAATGTTTCTGTGAATTACCTATATAACTTATAAAACTCATTCTCTATAAACTAGGTAGAGTAGATTCTCTGGTTAAGAACTCATACCCACAAAGATCCTTTCTAGAAAGTTTTTCTTTGTAACATGCTCAGGTAGATACCTCTATTCTGTTTACAAACAGAGATAAGTTTCAAAGTGTCCTTGATCCATTAAAGTATCCTCCCTGTCTTATTTGCAAACTTACATTAGTTCAGAAAATTGTATTAAGGCATATTCTGTGCCTTAAACTTTGCTGGATTCAGAGCTGATATACATCAATACAATATGATTCTTATGTTTAAAAAGTTTTTTTCTATGAACAAAGTGCACAGAAGTTAAGAAATTTATTTTTGATAAAATGTCTTTCTTCTATAGTCATTTACTAGATGATTAACAATGTACTATTTTGGAAGAATGGATCTTCTTCCTCTAAACACATGATGTGTTTGGTTGACTTCTATTTCTGCCATAGAATTTATCATGTATCTTTGCAGTTGTGTGTATGGGTGTATATAATGCATGTATAACTTTGTGTGTACAGTTTTATCTTCTCATGTGGAAGGCCCTTTGGTATAAGGTTCATTTATTGTTTCTCTTTCCACCACTAAAATCCTTAGGACACAGTTGGTACTTATAAATAGTTACTGAATAAAAAAAAACAGTCAAAGTAGGCACGCTATATCATAAGAATCCTAAGGACCCTAAAGAAAATTAGGCAGAAATACCTCTCCTTTATGATGGAGTTCTTCCCTTAACCAGGCCTCCTACACTTCCCAACATATCTTCCAATTATGAGGCAATTTTTTGTTGTTGTTTTTTTATTGTTGTATGGGCACAGAACTAATGACAACACAGCCATCTACCCAGGGAACACATGATGAACACTCTCTGTTTTGTCTCATTTCCCCAGCCCTTTCTTGGACTGTGCCTACCTTAATTTATGACAAACAATGCCTTTAGGAATAAGGGGGTTTCTGAAACCAGTGTTCTTATGTATTAGCATTTTCTGGGGAGCTCTTTAATAATTCTTGATGCCTATGCTGCATCCCAGACCAATTAAATTAGGAGCTCTTGGAGAGAGCCCTAGGCATCAACTTGTAAAACTTCCGAGAAATTCCAATGTGCAGTCAAGGCTGGAAACACTGCTCTAATGATTTAAGGATTTAATATACTTTAATCAAGTATATCTCTGAGAAAGTGTTAAGATGAAAAGGTACTCAGCTTTGTGTTACTGAATACATTGGAAAAAGTTTGCAACATGAGTAAATGTGTAAATAAGACATTTTTAAAGTATCCTCAAAGACAGAGAGCTTAATTCCCAATCTTAATAATGTATGCGAATTACAGGATTTCAGTATTCTGAATTGTTCTTGTGTAATCTAATCTGTGTATTGTTCTCAATTGAGTGTATACATTGTCGTCTGAACAGAATTCTATTTTAGAGTTTATGACAATTAAACTTCCTAACTAAAACATGTTTAATTTGTTCCAAATAAGATCATAATCAGTTCCTTAAAAAAAAAAATAAAAAACTGAACAGGAATCTTGTTCTTCTTTTATGTTTCTTTACTTTTTTTAAAAGATTTTATTTATTTATTTGAGAGAGAAAAAAGCAGGAGAGAGGAGGAGAGAGAATCTGAAGCAGACTCTGTGTTAAGGGCAGAGCCTGATGCAGGGTCTGATCCCATGACCATGAGATCATAACCTGAGCCGAAACTAAGAGTCAGACACTTAATTGACTGAGCTACCTAGGCACCCTTTAAGTTTCTTTTCTTATTACTGAGGAAGCACACATTTTTAATTAAACTAATCTGCAGCATAAGGACAAGTAATGGTTAAATGTTTCCCATGTGCATTCATATAACTAAATTTATATATAGTTACAAGGTAAAATAGCTAAGGGAGATATTTAGATCGGTGTGTGGCTTTGGAATGCCCTCTTATGCCTTAATATTTTCCTTGTTCAATAGACATCTTCTAGATAGTGATATCTCCTACTATTGTTTTCTTTTCTTCTAGGGAGGGAGAAAAACTTTAAAATCTAGGGATTACTTTCTTGCCATTCCACTCTATTTTCTTTCTTTCCTTTTCCTTTACTTTCTTTTTTCTTTCTTTCTTTTTCTTTCTTCCTTTCTCTCAGATTTATTTATTTATTTGAGAGAGAGAGAGAGTGCATGTGTGTGTACACACAAGTGGGAGGGACAGAGGGAGATAGAATCTCAAGCAGACTTGAGATTAAATCCCAGTAAGCCCAGTGTGGGGCTCTATCTCAGGACCCTGAGATCATGATCTGAGCTGAAACCAAAAGTAGGAGGCTTAACTGACTGCACCACCCATATGCCCCTATCCTATTGTCCATCACAAGTACCTTATCCTCAACTCTCCTGCCTAGACTTCTTGGCTCTCTCCCACACTTTTTTTTGTTATTTTCTACATCCTCTGAGTTTTCTGGTTTCATCTACTCCTCAAGGTCCCAAGACTATGGAACCAAAGGTAGGAACATAGGTAAGAGGTCTAAGTGACCTCTCCAAAGTGGATGACAGAAGTGACAGTTGACCTTCTACTCTGCATCTGGGAAGGCTTGGCTGACTTGGTTCTTACGTTTCCAAATAACTTACGTTTTAATTTATCTATTTTCATCCTATGCACTGGACGTAAATATATGCAAATAAGAACTGGTGCAAATATCCATCTGGAAACAGAATCTAGGAAAATAGAAAACACTACTTTGGGCGCCTGGGTGGTTCAGTGGGTTAAGCCTCTGCCTTCAGCTCAGGTCATGATCTCAGGGTCCTGGGATCAAGGCCCACATCAAGCTCTCTGCTCAGTGGGAAGCCTGCTTCCTCCTCCTCTCTCTGCCTGCCTCTCTGCCTACCTGTGATCTCTCTCTCTCTGTCAAATAAATAAATAAAATATTAAAAAAAAAAAGAAAACAAAAGAAAGCACTACTGGGCATTTACCCCAAAGATACAGATGTAGTGAAAAGAAGGGCCATATGTACCCCAATGTTCATTGCAGCAATGGCCACAATCACCAAACTATGGAAAGAGCCAAGGTGCCCATCAACAGATGAATGGATAAAGAAGATGTGGTACATATATACAATGGAATACTATGCCTCCATCAGAAAGGATGAATATCCAACTTTTGTGGCAACATGGACTGGACTGGAAGAGATTATGCTGAGTGAAAGAAGCCAAGAAGAGAGAGTCAAGTATCGCATGGCTTCACTTACTTGCGGTGCATGAGGGGTAACCTGGAGGACAGCGGGAGAAGGAAAGTAAATGGGAACTATGGTAATCTAGGGA